>QTSX02002295.1:0-192753 GCA_014839935.2 Entomophthora muscae | reverse complement strand
AAATCATGAAGAGGAGTTCCAACTACCAGATGTCCTACCCATCTCATTCCCAATAATGTCACCCAAGGGCAATGCAGGGTTCTACCATGATGATTTCATGTTTAAGTGTAATGATGAACAAAAGCACTTGGTGCTTCATCATTAAAAGTGTGAGGGTCCTACCTGCCCTGCCTGCCTGACTACAACTAGATTCACCCAGTTTAAGAAGCTGAACAATCAGCATACCTGCCTGGAACCAACTGGGGTCTATCAGCCCCTAATAAAGTGGCACCTGTGTCAGAGGCAGCCTTTCAACAGGAGCCTTACCTCCCAGGAGTTATTTACCAGGGCTATTCACAGCTTGGCCAGTTTTCAAAATATAGCTGTTGGTAATTTTGGATCCTTCAAAAGTATGTGAGTGATAATTGCCAGAAGTCTGACAATGTGGGCAGAAGTGCCACCTCCCTCCTGGAACTGGATATACCCAATGAAATTAGAGTCACCTCCAAAGATGAACAATTTCTCCTTCATGCCAATGGTCCTGATGAGCATAAAAGAACAATCTGCTATGCCACCCAGGAAACCCTTAAGAGATTGATGGCAGTTGATATCTGGTTGGCTGCTTCTTTCACTTAAGACACTGCCTCAGAAGAAAGCTGCAGAGCTTTACTGAGCTCAACAGACTGGTTACCAGATTAACCTCCCAGGAGCCCAAGGTGGCCTTCAACTCCTTTTCAGCCATTGCCTTGGTGAGAAAAGAGAACTCCAGCAAGATATATGAGGAATTTAAGAAGAAAAAGTATATAGAGGACAATGCAGCTATCTTTGCTCCATTTGTTGATTACTTTGAACGCCAATGGATTGGAAAACTTGAGACCAGACGCCATGGTAGAAAAGAAATTAAGATTGAATGGAACCAGTTTGAGTTTGTTAAGAATAAGACCATGAAGACTACCTCTTCCCTAGAAAGCTGGCACAATAAGTTTGCCAACTGTGTTGGGGTGAAGAAACCCAAGTCCAATGTCCTGATCAACAAACTCAAAGTTGAACAGGCAACCAATGAAACTCTTTACCAGGAGTTTTTAAATGGACTTCAAAGTTTTTCCCAGAGCAGTAAAGATCTCAACAGCTTTGAGATAGTTACAAAAAACTCCCTTCTTCCCTAAAACTCCTCCAACTAGCTTACCTCATCTTGAGAATATTGCAAAAGTTCTTTAATAATCCAAATAAAATATTGTATTGCTTTTACTTTCTTTTAATTTTATGTTGTGACAATAAAACAGTTTACTATAAAAAATAGATTAGATTTTAAAGTAGGCTCATATTTTTTTATTCAATTGAATACAGTTGTATATAAATTCTAGTCTAATTTTGCTTTTGAAACTAGGATAAACTTTCTTTTAAAAGGCAGCATTTTAAGTTGTTCTTATCTAGCATATAATTTTTATTGAAGAAATGAACTCCTTGGGGTCTCTTTAGTCTTGAAAATACTTTATTAAATATGATTTTACATTAAGAATTATACTTTTCTTTGTCTTCAAAGTTAACCTCCAAAAAATCAATTTTTGCACTTTGATCTTTGATATTTTCAATTTTTGCTCCCTACATAGTGTTTCAATTTTTGCAATTTTTGGGGCCCATTTTTGATTTCTGCACTTTTGACCTTAGGAACTTCAACCTTAGGCACTTACCCATATAAAGCAGATGGTTTTGTGAAGTATCAACAACATGTTAAGTTTATTGCCATCTTTGTCAATGCCCACAGCATCAAGTTAAGAGAAAGCTGGAGGAGGTTGTGTCTCCCAAAGTCTAAGTTAACTTGGGCCAGCTTGATAAGGCTATCATTGTGTATGGCAAAGAAGGCAGACAGTTTAAATACAAGCATATTCTCAAGATGTAACACATACTCAAAACCATGCCAATCAAAAATTTTGGAATGAGCTGTGGTTCAGAGATGGAGCCTGTGAAAAAGATTTTAATTAGTTCTGGATCCACAATCAAATTGGTGTGGTGAAACCAATCAGTTAACCAAACGTTAATGTGATATTGAGCTCTTTTACTCTAATCCCCCAAAGACTTCTTTGACTCACCCACATTTTTGAACCTTGCTTTTACAATAAGAACAGATCAAGCTCTTTTCATGATAATTGGTTCCATCATAATCTAGTTCTGGATCCCCTTCACAAACAGTCCCCAGATCAACACCAACCCATGCAGGAACCGCATGAATGAAGTGGGGTATACTGGTTTCATCCCTACTTTTTAGTTTAGTATAAAAGCTTCCCAATTTCCCCCAATAAAGACAGTTCATATATTAAATCTTTCTTGTTTCCACCTCTGAATCATTGGCAATCAAACCGCACTAGTTTAGAAGTCCCAACGCTATTATCCAAATTAGTGTTACATCAGCCAAGTTGGAACTCGAGATCAAATCAATTCAGAACAATAACAAGTGATAAATATTAATATTTTGTTTTTAATATTGAATATATTTTATTATTTCTAAAAAATTAATATATCATATAGTAATGGGAACAAAATACTTATCAGTCTTTGAATGGCCACTTGCAACACCCAGCTTTACCAGCACATTTCATGTCACTGGGATTTACTAATTTTCTCATATGATTGAGAACACTTGGTATAAAATATTTGAAAGAATTGAAAATAACATAAAATTTGATTGATCTAATTTAATTATATTAGCAATATTTTATACAATTTTCTTAAAATTGGGTCTTCTAATCAATTGTCATAATCGCTAAACTAATTTTTAAACCTAGTTTTCCAGTGTACATTGTTACATAATAAAGCTTGGTTAGGCTATTTATTTTAAAGTATTAAATAATCACTTATATTTAGACAGTAATTTAAAAATATCAACAAAAACTTGTTTCCACTTGAGATTTAGAGCAAACTTACCAAGGATTATCAGCTGTTTGGGTTTATAAACTATGTATAAAGATTTTTTGTGAAAAAAGTATATTTTATTTTGATTCTTTATTTATTCTGGAATAACATAATTTTTAAGAACCAACTTTTTCAATCAACAATAGTTCTTATAAGACCAATCAAGTTAATAAATGGTTATAAATATTTTATTTTATTGTGGTCCACCAATTCGGGGAATTCCGTCGTCTTGAACCCCTAATTAAATCGTGTTTCCTTCAAAAAACCATATCGGGGAATTGGCTCAAATGGTAGAGCGCTCGCTTAGCATGCGAGAGGCACGGGGATCGATGCCCCGATTCTCCACTTTTTAAATTTTTTAATTCTAACTCCTCTAGGGGTATAAAATAAAATTCATTTTTAGTCATTTCAACTAAAACTTATGTATATACTGTTGATTTACCAGGTCTCTATATAAAAAATAATTTATCCTGGTTAAAGATATAATTTATATCTGTTTCAGAGATATTATTCTTGATAATTTATGGAGTAATTTTTTAGATACATTTATCCAAAATATTGTGCTATAAAAGTTTGGTGTCTTCACACATGTATTTAGGGCTGCAACAGATGAAAAAAGCAACAAAACACAGTAAATACCATAATTGTATTGTTTTAAATACTGTGTGTTGGATTCCTCTAATTTAGGAGAATCTGGAATTTACAAAAACAGATTAAGAGGTAGAAGTATTTCTTCTTCCAGACTCCAGTATCATCTCCCTGACATCCAGTATATTTCCCACCAGTGATGCCAGGAGTGTATGACAAGTATCAAGCTTGTGCCACAATCAAAGGCCCAGACTCAATTTTATACTGAAATACATTGTTAATATACACTGAAAACTAAACCAACATATCTTTTGAACATCAAGCCAATTTTAGTATAAAATAGCTTTTTAAAGTTACAGTCTAGCTCTATATTTTTATAAAGATTTAAAAATACTTATTGTAAAAACAGCAGGGTTGACCCCCAGAAAAGGTTCACACAAGAGACCATGTGCCACCCAAACTGACTTCCCCATAACCCAAAGCCAAATGTGAAAGTCAACTTTAATTTCCAAACAAGGAACCTGACCCAGTGACAATCCCTACTTGGTGGATAGCTTAATTTAGTGCTTGACTCATTACAATGATCAAATCAACCCCCTGTCCAATCCAATTGATTGATTGCCACAATCATGTTCTTCTTAAAATGATTCCCTCAAACTATAAAGGTGATAGATCTCAATAAAGATAATTATCTAGTTTTCAAATATTCACCCTTGTAACTTTCTAATACAGGACAGTTACAACAGCATAGATAATTTTTATATTTTAAAATAAAAGTGAATCTAAAAATTATAGAAATGAATTTCAATCAGTCAACATCATTATACCAAGCTTAAACTCTTAAAGGTATATAACTTATTAAAATGATAACTTAAAACTCTTAACAACTATACTTATAACTATAAAAATATTATGAAAAGAATAAATTTGGGTATAATGCTTAAGATTAATACTGTAAGTTGAATCATTATGACTACTTTTAATAAAATTTTATTTTATTTTTTAATTATGTAATTTTACTTATATACTTCTTAAAGTTTAACCCCTTCATTTATAAATTATATCTTTTAATGAATAACATGGAAGCTATATTTATTTATTTATTTATTTATTTGAAATGTTCTTAAAATCAAACAAGATTAATTTTAATATTGTCTTTGATAATTACCTGGTATTCTTTGAGTTGGATAAGTGTATCAGAGAGCATACTGAATCTTCTGAAACCAAGGATATCAACAGCCCCATTAAAATGCTGATCTGATGCAGCACTGAAAGTTTGACAGGCTAATACAGTAGTTTTATTACTTGTTGAGATAAACAAAATCACTTAGTCTAAAAAATTTAAAATTAAGGATTTCATGTTGAATTACAATAGATCTGGATACACTTTAAATTTATTTTTAGACTAAGATGATTTTGTTTATCTCAACAGGTTATGAAACTACTGTAAAATTCTGGCTATTTTGTCTAGAGTTAGATACTGTTGGTGATATATCTAATATAAATCATTTATAAATTTTAATTTTAACATATACTATCCAAAATTGTAATACCATAGTTTTAAAAACTATAACAACAAGCAAAAATACTTCAGATTTAAATGAATTCAACTTATATGTAAAAAAATCAAAATAACCCAATTCTATTGTAAATTAATATAAATTTGTTTATTTTTAATTTTGTTTACATCTGAGTTATTTTTGTTTAAATCTGAATCAGTTTTACTTGTCACCATAGCTTTTAAAACTATTGTACTGTAAATTCAGAACCTGAACGTAAAAATGCGGGATTTTCAAATCCTTGGTCCAAATTTCAAATACTTTTGTGGGCAACTCAGCTGAGTGAAAAACAAAATATTTAATAAAATCAACCATTTAATTTAACTTTTTTTGATTTATTTAAATTGTCAAATTTTGAATCCCTGGAACAGATAACTCAACTAACAAAAGACAAAACACAGCAAACAAATGCAGGATACATAAATCAGAAATGCAGGATTATAATGTACAATTTTTTATTTCCTGTATGTCTAACAAAATATAGACAACATGAAATTAGTAACAAATCTGAAATTGCAAGATTGTCAAATCCAAGAACCAAATTTCAAATCAAAAATGAGGTGAATTTGAAATAAATATAATTTATTGGCATCTCAAAAATGATGCTAAAGGATCTAGAGTGGAATTGTGCTAATTCTTTTAGGAATCATGGACATTCTCAAAAATCACCCTATTCCATTTTAGGATGGCTAAAATTTAGATGCTTGATTACAGTAGATTTTAGAAAACATTAATAATAAAATAGAATTAAATATTACAATCTATTTTCATCAAGTTGCCTTTTCCTTGTTGTGGTGATTTTTCATTTGTTTTTGATAATTTTCTTGTATTTAATTGGATAGTTTCACCTTCAGTTGCTTTGCCAATAGGAAATCAAATTGCTTCCCCGAGACCAGCTGTGGTTGTGGAGGCAACTTGATTTCCTATTGTCAAGGCAACTGGAGGTGAAACTATCCAATTAAATGAAATCACATTGCAACAGCAAATGTAATATCAACACACCAAGGAAAAGACAACTTGATAAAAATAGATTGTAATATATAATTCTACTTTATTATTAGCATTTCTAAGATCAACTGTAATCAAACATACTTAATAACAATACATAAACACATAGTGTAGTAAACTGGTGGTTTATCTTTCCCACCTCTCCTTCCTTCCTTCCTCAAAAAGAAATTTGTTTGTCCCCTAGCTACGCTGGGGGCCAAAAAACTTTTAAGAAATTTCTGTGTCATTGGGAGGGTAGCTCATAAATCATTATATGGTTTTGTGGTTGCTATATTAGTGATTTAGAGTGCAGAACAATGCATCATTTCCAGTTTAGACAATTTTATATTTCACTTAATTTCATGTCTAAACATAGTTGTTAAGATTGGATTTTTCATTTGATTTTATCCAGAGTGGAGCTTCTTGATTTGGATTGATTTGTCCTAGTTTCTTACTGTATATTCAATTTGGATTCCAGTTCCTGCAACTAATATTTGAGTTTACTAGTGGCATTCATTTATGATTTGAAATTTGGTTCTTGGATTTGACAATCCTGCAATTTCAAAAAACATAGTAAACTTAATGAAAATAGATGATGGATTTGAACACTTCAAATCTGATTCCAGTTAATTCAATTTGTCCATTGGAAATATGTGGTTCAACTTGAACTTTGCAAAGTGTCTATGAGTTCCTGCATTTTTAAAAATTCAAATAAAAATAAAAAGAATTCAATTTAATTAAAAAAGGCTATCCTGCAAAAGTGATTTGCAATTTGGACCAAGGATTTGACAATCCCGCATTTTTACGTTCAGGTTCTGATTTTACAGTATATGATGTGCTTTTTTATTAGTCAATTAAAAGCCCATTGATCCTTGATTTTTTAAATTTATTTTGATCACTGCTAAGATTTTTACCATATTGGGCTTGTTAAATGCCATTTAAAGTCAAGCTAGGCTCTTGACTGGAATCATTCACTGATTTATGATTAAACTCTCAATAAATAGATTTAATAGCATGTTTTACTTTTTAATAAAGTTCAGGTGCTGCTTTTTCAAAGAAAAAAGCTTTTATACTGGATCCATTACTTAAAGTAAGATTAAATAAATTAAGTTAACCTGTTGAAACTAGATAAATACCTGTAGCAAAGTAGTCAAAGGACTTCTGATTTTTTCTCCAGTTTAATCAAAGGCCTGTAACACAAATCATCAGATGCTATTAATTTAAGTTGGTCACTTAAATTAATTTTCACATCAATCATGAAAACCAAACCATATGAAAGAAAATAAGTATTGATAGGAAAAAATAGAGATGTAATGGAGTCAAATATTTCCAACCAGAAACCAGCTTATCAAAATATACAATCTTAAGTATTAAATTTCCTCAGCAATGAAAAATTCCTCAATTGTCTATAAATGATTAAAAATGACCTATTTTTTTATACTTTTTGTTTTTTATTGTCCAATTTAATTTGGCATAGGTTGAGTTTTTTCTGGTTTTCACATCAAGTATACATTTGGATTTATTGATTGAATTATACTCTTGATAAATGTGAAACTTTTTTAAGAGATACTCAAATATTTTATTCTTAAAAATTAATTTCCTAAGACTAAAATCAGGTTAAGATTATTTAGCTCACCCTTTTGAAAGCATGTATGTCAGGAATGACACTTTCCCCCTCCCCAAACCCAAGAGTCAGAACAGAATTCAAACCCTGATCAACTTGGACTGCAGGTTGCCAGATCTGAGGGCCAGACACCCAAACACCTGTGTTTCTGGGGATTGAATTCTCCTTGATCTGATGCTTACAGCTGAAAAAAATCACTAAAAATGTTGCAACTAAACCAATAATAGTTTAGTATTTAGATTGTGGAAGACAAAAGTCCAATAGAAAAGACAAGAATAAGAATAAGACAATGTTTATTGGAGAATAATGTGATTGATATACTATATTGGGGAGCCACAAGCCTACCAGGGGGTGGCGCTGAGGAAGGTTTAAGATAAGGTTTTGGGCTGGGAATATCTTAAGCAAGGGATCATCATACCAAATTGACACCACTTCTATTCAGGAGATAATACCCATAATTTGACATTGACCACAGGATCCTCCATACCATTAGATATGTTATGAGGAATCTTGTTATACGCCCCCTATGTATTGAGAGATACATTATTGGGTGGGAGAGTGATCTTGGTTGCAACCTCCCTTGCCCACTTTTTGTTGTCCAGCACCAGGATTAGAGTATGTGAAAGATATGAGGAATTTCATACAAAGTCTTTCTGAGCAGTTACAGTGCAGCAGGGGAACAATTGGCTGTGATGGAGTTTATTGGTGTTACTTTGGGCATCTTTAAGCTGGTAGGTATGATTTTTGTAGACAGCTGATACTCTGAAGTCCCAAGGTGGTTGGGTTTGAGCTTTACATAGTTGGGGTTGAGGGTGTAGACAGGGTCACCTATAGCATAGAAAGCTTCAAGGTATCTTTTTGCCCCTTGATCTGTTCATGCTTAATGTTGCAGGCCTTTTCACATCACTGGTCTAGAAAGAAAGTGACTACAAGGGGTGACTTGGCTGGGACAGTTGATTTTAGCTTGCCTTGGTCCATCCTTGTCACATTATTGGGGGCGCCAAAGGCCAACACACTGGGGCTGAATCCTGTGCCATGTTTGATCCTAGCCCAAAGGATGAGCAATGCAGTTGAGAGGTGTTCTGTCCAAGCAGTGTTTGGGTATTCTTGGGATAGTTTGGTAATTGCCTGGAAAAGTAAATTATTTAGTTGTTCCACTTGTCTGTTGACTTGTGGGTGATATGGTGCAATAACTACCCATTCCAGGGCATTGTTCACTCAATATGCTTTCATGAAATTACCCATGAGCTCTGACCCTTCACTTTGATAAGTTGCTTATGATAACCAAAATATGCCACAATCTCTTTGCCAATGAACCAGGGGATGGTGGTGGCAGTGTGGTTAGTAGTCACCCAAGCTAAATTTTATCCTGTGAAGTAGTCAATGGCAGTAATAATGCACTTTTTTCATAACTTATCCTCAGGAAGAGGTCCTACAATATCAAGGGCCCATTTTTCAGGGACCTATCCTGAAGTGGGTTCCTGAGAACTTGCAGACAGACAGCCCGCAGGCCCAGAAGGAAGGGCCCACCACAGGATGGGAGCTAACTTTACAATGTAGGATAGTGATTTTCCAAGGATGGCCCAGGGTCTGTTGATGGGCATCATATAATCAATGAGGCCATTAAGGGTGATGTACATAACTCCAAAAATCTGGGTGGAGGTGGACTCACTAGTGGCAACAGATTCTTGCGGGCAGTTGGGCTGTGGGGTCAAGGGTGAGGTCATTGATACCAAATACACAGGCAGGTAGTTATATTTGTTGCAAAATAGCAAAGGCAGAACAGTGATACAGGTTCCTTCACAACCAATAAGCTCTGTTTCTCTGATACAGGCTTCTGGGCTATAAATTAAAACCTCCTCTAAGGTAAATTTCAAGTAATCTGGGTTGGGAGGATACTCTGTAAAATGTACTGGGTCGTATGATGCACCTGGGGGACAGTATAACTCAGGCAGCTGGTCCGCGTTTTCTTGGGCTTGGTGAGAAGCAGAGATAGACCCAGGAAGATCAAACTGAAAATGATAAAGTGCTAAAAGAATGTAGGGTAAGACCTGCGTGAACCAAAGGCTCATAACACTTTATTGTAAGAATGGTAATGGGCAACTTCCTGGTGGCCCCAGTGTATAAGTATGCCCATCTTACATGAGAAAACTTTTGCAAAATCTTTCAGGCCAGGTGATATCATTTAACAGGGGTTGGAAATCCTTGGTGGCGTTCAACGTGGACAAATCTTCATTGGCTGGGTTGGGGTGGGGGATCTTGAATTCCTTCTTTGAGTCATGAGATTTGTCATCAACTGGCAGCCCTTGTTCTTGGGGAAGCTTCTGCAATTCTCCATTTGCAGTGGCCCAAGTTATGGCAGGGATATTTTCCTGGGTTAGTACTCTCATTGGCTGGGCTAAGAAGTGTAATACCCAAGTATTGAGGGTAAAACTTTAGTAACATAAGATGGCAGGTTAGGCAGCTCAAAGCCGTCCAAGGCGTAGACAATTGGATAGAAGTTTACTGCCTGACAGAAGGCTTTGGCAAGGATGTTGCATTGTCTAAGACTGACGGCAAGGTACAGTAGCATAGCTGCGGGGATCATGTAAGTAGCCAAGTTGGGAGTTGGGCAAGATGACACAAGAGGGGTCCATGGGTTCAAAACCATTGAGTTGAGGTGAGTTGGATCATTGTACAATATTTCTTTTGATCCCTGTGGTTCAGGACCAAACTGAGCATTGATTGGCTGGTGGCCCCCTATCCCAAGTTAAGCTGTCAAGACAGCTGTGAAAATGATGTAGTTTATCTTCTGACTTGGGAAGGGGTAATGGGTTTAGTAAGGTTACTTGCTTAGCCTGGGTAAAGGATTGATTAATGTGATAATATTGAGGAGGATATTCACTCAATGATAGCACAAACTATCATTGAGGGGTTTGTCTTTATTTATACTAGTGGACCTGCAAGGCATGATTATTGGAAGACATAATATTGGGGAGCCAAGAGTCTGAGTTGCATCTGTTATTCCCTTTTCTGGATTGGCTTGGGTGGCTGGCAATTGAGAAGGTTTGGCTGGATCCAAGTTTGCATTGGCATAGTGCAAGTTAGGCTTTCTTTATTCATCCAAATTCATTATATGAATTTGGTGCATGATTTCCATTGTTGGAGAGCCTGTCAGTCCATTCCCCATTTGGTAGGCTCCCAAATTGGGCAGCAGTTCCTCCCAAGTTTGGCTTTGGGGAAATTGCCTTTCCTGGTTTCCCAATCTGGCTATTTCCTAAAGGAGTGGATGGAGACTGGCCTGATGGCATGGGAGGGAAAAGTCTGGCAGGATGGCTCATGGGTGCCTGATTTGAGGATGGCTTGTAGGTGGGGCTGGCAAGAGCGGTGGGCATCTGCTTAATGGCAGCAAGCATCTACATGTTGGCGGCGGGCTTCTGTGTGGTGGCAGTGTGTATCTGCTTGGTGGTGGCAGGTGCCTGCATGTTGACAGCAGGTGGCGGCTTGGTTGTGACAGGCTTCCTTGTGGTGGCACCAGGGGCCTGCACAGTGGTAGTAGACGTCTGCTTAGTGATGACAGGCGCCTGCGCATTGACAGCGGGCAACAGCTTGGTTGCAACAGGCTTCCACATGGTGGCAGCATGTATCTGCTTGGTGGTGGTGGGGGCTCACACGGTGGCAGTGGATGTCTCCTTGGTGGCGGCAGGTGCCTGCACGTTGACAGCAGGTGACAGCTTGGTTGTAGCAGGTTTCTGCATGGTGGCAGTGTGTATCTTCTTGATGGCAGCAGATGTCTGCCACCAACGTGCAGACATCTGCTTGGTAGTGGCAGGTGCCTTCACGTTGGCAGTGGATGACATTTTATTGGTTACACAACAATAAGTGTCAGGTTTATTTCTGACAGAGGATCCTTCAGAGGGCAGGGTCTGGACATAGAAAGGTTTACACTGGTAGGTCTTGGAGGTTTCTCTGAAGTCAAATCCATTTCTGATTTGAGCCTCCCAAAAATGAAGGCGGCTGGGCCTGCAGGCTGCCGCCTGCAGGGTCTCAGGGTTTGAATCCTGTAGTTAGAATTTTTTCATGCATATTGATACAAGATTTGTCACTTGTGATACCATTGTACAAAGAGTTCCATGGTCTCAATGTGTAACACTGATTTTGGTGGGGCAGTTTTGAATGTATTCTACTCACATAACAAACATGCTCTGGGAGATCCAGGATATCTTGACACATACACCACTATCAGACCTTGGGTTTCATAATTTCAAACAGGTTATACCCTCAAATTTTTCCTAGAGTGTGATAATAGTGTAGGATAGTATCTCCTTACTGTGTGGTGAAAATTTATGACATCTTTTCTCCTGTCTCTGCCTGGTAGCAGAAATTTTCAGCATCAGTTATGAACTGGCTCTCATTGTCTTTTAACTTTGAAATGGTTGCTAAGTTAAAGCTCACATATCAAGTAGTCTCAGGAAAGAGGTAAAAAATGAGCCAGTCAGGGTATAACCCATTTTTCCCTATGATTGATGCTACATATAGCCTGAAGAGTGCATAAGCTGTAACCAGCATCTTTCCAGGCTTATACTTTATGCAGAGTTGATAGGGGGACAAGTGTTTGACTCATCATGCTTGATGTTGAGTCAGGTATGACTGCTTGTTGAAATATTGGAGGGCTTATGGTCTGTGAGAATCTGGGGCAAGAAGGTAGCATCTTCCAGGTAGCAACAACACTTCTCAACACAATGGATAATTGCAGCCAGCTCCTTATTATGGATAAATAATATTGTTCAGTGTCAGTGAGTTATGGACTTTTATAATACTGGAGGGAAGACATCTTCATTGGTTTTTACCTGAAGTACACCCCCTATGACCCAACCAGAAGCATCAGTTTCAAGTTCATACTGACAGTTTCTGTTAGGAAACTGGAAAATCAGTGCTGTTGTGAGCTTCTTCTTGAGCTTCTCAAAGGCTTGGTTCTGCACTGGGGTAGATTGTAACTGTTGCTTATTATTCAGTAACTTGTGAAGGAGATAATTAGCTCCCCACAGTTAGGGATGAGCTTGTGCACATACACAACCATTTTCAGGAAAGTGTGTACCTGACCCATATCAGTGGGAGGTGGCATACTGATGATTGATTTGATTTTGGCTATATTGGGTTTTATTCCCTGGGCAGAGATAGTATGCCCCAAAAACAATAACTCCAATTCTAACAACTCACACTTGGAGGGTTTAGCCTTCAGCTGATGTTTTTGAAAGATATTGATGATAATACAGAGATGGTGGAGGTGTGTTATTTGGTCCTAACTGTATATAATAATGTCATATAGGTAGATCATGACACACTTCCCAACCAGATCCTTGAAGGCCTTATTCATGAGCATTGTAAAGGTGGATGGTGCATTAGTCATGCCAAAATTCATGACACATCACTCAAAAAGCCCATAGTGTGTTTGAAAGGCAGTTTTTTCTTATTCCTGGGGGCAATTCCAACTTGTTTATATCCTGCAATCAAGTCAATCTTGATACAGACTTTGTCACCTGAAAGTGTATCAAAAAAGTTGTTAATAAGAAGTAAGTGATATTTTTTCTTTACTGTGACTTTGTTTAGGATGTAGTGGTCTGCAATCAGGTGGAGTGACACATCTTTTTTGGCCATAAAGAAGACTGTAGCTCCATACTGTGACCGTACAACAGTCACTGTTGAGTATTTAGCCAAATAAATACCCCAAAATATAAAGAGGTTCTGTTTTTGTTGTTTATTTCATATAAATAGGTTTAACTGGAATTCTTCAGATAAAGATTCTTGGAAACTTGGTATCTATATTAAATAAAATAATAGAATATGGGTTGGTAGTTAGTCTGTACTAACTAGAAAAACTGAGGCAAGATTGAACAAGTTAATCTTGGGGACTAGGTGTCTTGCAAGCGGTTTAATTAACTCCAGAGGTTAATTGAATATGCCTGCAGAAATGATTAACAAGGATGTAATCATTGGGCCAAAATGGACTTGACTGTGTCAAGTAAGGACTAGATGTCTTTAAATCAAGTTGATTAATAATGTAGGTTAATCAGGTTAATTGACAGGGTGTCAATCAACCAATGTAAATCTGAATACATGCAAAGGTGCATGGGTGTTCAGGTTTGATCAGCTGATTCCCAGTTGGAACATTGATAGCTGAGTGTTGGAATGGGTATATTTCACAGGTTTTTGGCACCAGGAGCTGAGGAAGCTCCATGCTAAATTGATACATTAAGATGAATGGTGTCATGTGATTCTGTCTCATTGTAGGTTAATTCTTATAGGCTAAGAATTATGGGGATCTTTTAGGTAAAGATCTAGGTTTGGATGAATCAAATGTCATAGATCACGTGAGATGAATCATAGGTTGGTTCAGGAACCAGAGGGGTTTTCAGCCAAATATGCCCTGAATGATATATAAGTAAAAACAGCTAAGTTTTAATAAAAATATATTGTTGATTTCAACCCTTTCCCTTTAATCACTTTTTCAATTGTTATGTCTTCTTTGTTATTGTTTGAAAGAGCAAAATTTGGAGTACTTCATGTGGAAACTGCTGCTGCCAGGAAAAAAGTTCCTGCAAGTTCTCTGGAGGAAGCTTGGGCAAGTCTGGAGGTGACAAAAACTGTTTCCCAGGAGTCTTTGGTGAAAGTAAAAGCTGCATTCAAAGAATTATACTACAATTACTTTGCAAAAGAAGAAACTCCCACTTAAGGAAATCAAATCTACAAGTGGGATTTGTGGAACCTGTTACTGGGATTTGACAAAATTTTATAACAAGTGAAAGCCAGGGCAAATTGTGAGATTGAGGCTTTAAGAGCAAGAGAGGAAAATAGTGTCAAGATCATGGCTTGTTGGCAGGATGACAACAAGATGCTAGCCCATAAAATTGCCTCCCTGGAGGCAAAGCTCCTTGAAGCTTTCACAGGAAGGTTACAGCAATAAGAGTCAGCAAGGGAAGGATAATGGTAAGTTTGACTGGTTGGACCTGGATTCATCACACGTACAGGGATAACAAGGGGTAGATAAAGACCTTATCTAAAGCCACCACAAGGTGTCAGCAGAGAGTTTCATCCTCTTTGGGTGTCAGAAAACATGTGGTTGGGTCTTTGGTAGTAACCCTTGCAATTTTACAGCGTGCCAATTTCTTGGGGTGGAGGTAACTGGTCCAGTGTTTTGCTAAATACATTCTTAAACTGTTCAAGTAAGTCCTGCAGCGCTGGTGGTAGATCTTTCAGAGAGGAAGGTGAAGGAAATTTAGCCCAGACAACCTCAACTGAACACTGATTGAAATCCAACTTTCTCTCTTTAAACTCATAGGGATTCTCTTCTGTGATATGTACAAAGAGAGTGTGATGCAATAGATTGTTAATCCTAATGGGATAGATTTAGAAGCTAGCATCATTTCTCCTGAGAGTAATGACAGGGGTGTCCTAATCAATTTAATGGCAATTGTGGTGTAGCCAGTCTAGACCCACTAACATATTAATACTTTGACCACTCATGATAAGCCCAGAGAGTCTAACTTGAACATTTCTCATTCTTAGCAAGAAGGGCACTGTTTCATGGGTGATGGCTACTCTACAGGAGTCTTTCACACATAATGCCTTAAATCAACTAGGCACACACTCCAATTGTTGGGGATCAGCAAATTATTGATTGTCCATAGTGTGGTTGACCCTGGTTTCTACCAGGAGCTTGCAAGTGTTTCCATAGAAGAAAAGAGGTAAGCCAGGAAAGTGGTTTTATTTTGTGTATGGCTAGCTTAGAGGACCAGGTTGCTTTTGTGTACCCAAAAGGCGGCTAGAGCTTTGGCTTCATGCACATTGCAGTCATAGGTTTTTTAGGCAAGGAGAGATTGATTTTGAAAGTTGAATGGGGTTGTAGAGCCTCTCATGTCTACAACCCCCAGGCTTTTTCTGAGTTCCCAATATGTGCCAACTGTAACCCCCTCTTGGGGGCGCTAATTGCTATTACTTGCTTGCAGAGTTGGCAGCAACTTACTTAGATGTGGGCACTACCAGGTGCGGGACAAGACTGAGGGGGTGGGTCATTAGACCTGCAGAACCCCATTGAAGCTTGATTGTTGGCCTCCACAATGGCTTTATAGAAGTTGTCAATGGAGGTGCAGCACCCCACAGGCACCCATTTACAGATATGGGGCTTTAACCTGTCAATGATGAGTGTGAAAAGCATTGCATTTTTTTCAGTAATGGCTTCTGGAGCAGTGGAAAGTGCCTGTTTCCAGGCAGCAGGCTCAGTGAGGCAACCTAATACTGTGGTCACCCACATGGGTTCAGGTACTTGGTAAATATGGAGGCATATTTCTGTGGAATGTAGCCAGCTTACAATGTTGGCCCAACATCACCTGTGAAGAGTTCTAACTGTATCTCCAGCGTTTTTTTGGGAGGGATCCAACTGGGGCAGGGTGACACTAATGTTGTGTTGTCCCATGTGGAGTCAGTTGTAGATGCTGGTGAGAACTAGTTAGTCTTGTTATACAACACAACCCTCCAGGATCCCCCAGGATGGGTCAAAGGTTCCTTGGTGAGGGGTAGCAGTACAGCCAGCGCTCTGCACTTTCTTGGGAGGGGGTTCTTGCAGGTGGCCAGATATTGGGCCAACCGCTGCTACCACTGATGTAACTGAACCAGTTATAGTTCAGTATTAGATTGGGGAAGACATCAGTCCAAAGGGGAAGGACAGAGGCCAATAGTACAAGGATGGTGCTGTGAGTCTGAGTTCACTAGGGGGTCAATCAGCTTAGCCAGCAGATGGGTGGGCGCCAGAGCCAGTCTCTCTGCTCTCATCCTGAGGTGTCTCTCCTGTCCAAATATGGGTTGGTATATGTACCTGAGGCTTCCGGATCCCCACCAGCCTCTTGCCCCCTGGAGTACCACCACCAAGGCTGCTAGGATCAAGCTTCTTGGTATAGGTTCCTGAGCCCCTTCCCAATAAAATTAAGTTCAGGTTAGCTTTGAGGGTTGAATCTTCAGCCCTCATCTCCCGTTTGCTAAGAGGATCCTTGCTTGCCATATCCAGATCAGACAGGCTTAAAGCCGGAACCTCAAGCCTGACATATTAAGACATTTGCCCAAGTTCTTTGCTACGTCAGGTAACAAAGCACAGCTCAACAGATAGCTTTATTTTAAACTTAACACTATTGTGCTATAAAGGGGAGCCGCCAACTCACCAGGGGGTGGCATCATGGCACAATCCAAGTAAAGGGTGAGTTTCAAACAACTTATCAAAGGACCATCACCTGGAATCAGCTTCACTCCTGCCTTGGGGCTATTGCCTGTGTCCCAACATTTGAAGTGGGAGGGGTTATGTTGGTAGATCTGTCATGGGGCGGCTCTATGGGCGCCCATGTGTGCTGTTAATATGTTTGTGGATGAGGTGCTGATCTGGGTAGTGCACTATTGATGGCAATGCTGTGTTGTGAAATAGTTGGTTGGTTGTAAAGGTGAGCAGCAAGTGGTAAAGCAGGCGTGATATATGTACTGATCTGTTGATACTGGTGGTATACATGAGAGGGATGGTTTATGATATAGGTTTAGGGAGGGTGCAAGCTTTAGGTTCTAGTGAGTCTTGGTAAGCTCATGTCCCTGTTAAAGTGAGGAGCTATGGGTTTGGTGCGTATAGTGTACTGCAATATTATGTTGCAAAGGTAGGCTCATCTTGAACTCTATTGGTATCATTGACCCATACTCTACTCATGGCTTTAGCCCCATGGGCTCCCTAATATGTTTGATCACCATCTGACCAGAAGTATTGAATGGAACAGCTTAGGTTTGGAATATTTGAGAAAGTAGGGTCCTGGAACTGTTTTTAATCCGAAAACTTCAGCTTTAGATGTGAACTTTACAGACAACTAGGGTTAAACTTGTGCCAAGACTGATCCCCAATAGGAGATGATGCAGTTGATACTTGGCTATAATATAGAAAGCCTCATGGGGTCGGGGAAGGTGATTCGTAAGCGGGGGTTAGCACCAGTTTCCCATTCCGTGCTCTAAACAGTAGTCATGGCCTACCTCCTGGTACTGCGAACGGGTAAGGAAGATCGACGTGAAGTCAGAGATACTTTTGGGATGTCTAGCGAAGCGGGAAGCTCCCTTCCAGGCATCGAGTAATGGATCGGAAGCTGACCTGACCCTGATTGGGGCGCCCGTGGGGCTGATGCTCTGGATCGTTGCCTCCAGGCGAGAAGCCAAACCAGGAACTTGAGTGAACCCACCGGTAAGCAAAACGTTCTAAGTGGGTTAACCTGTAAACCTAATGGGATTACCTTTATCATTCTAAGATGGGTAGCTTCATCAACCCGAGAGAAGAGCGAGGCGAGTATTTCCTGAGGGGAAGCCTGGTCAAGTCCGAGGATGGAGGGTTGAAACAAGACTTCGGGAACGCGCGCACGCTCTACATTGACATGCAGCTGATGTTGAGCTTTGATATTTTCCATGGCCTCCCAGTTAGGAAAGTGTGTACCAAACTGGAACCTTTGAAGGAAAGATTTGGTTGGTTTGAAGCCATTGCTTTCGGCAGAAATTTCACTTTGGAATTCTTCATCGTGTTCCAATAGCAGTGCTTCGTACTGGGCTAACTGGGCTGCCTCCTCTTCCTCGTCAGAGTCTTCTTCTTTGTTCTTGGTGATGATTAGTAAGCTAAAAGCAAATCGTACTATTTGGCGATAAACAGCCCAGTCATTGTCATTGGCGCCGAAATCATCATCTGTCTGATTAGAAAGCATATTTGAAAAGCATACCACCGTCTTCACGGATCTTGGCTCTCTTGGCAGGTATACGTTCTTCTCTAGCAAGGTTTGCAATTGACTTCATGCGGAGTTGAGATGCATGACTCCGTCGATCAGCAAGCTGCTCCCTCAATCTTTTCCGTGCGCGTTGCTTTTCAGTAAGGGCCTGGGTTGTCAGTTGGATTGAGATTGGCTTACGCTATGCTTTGCACGAAGCGCCTCCAGCCATCCTTGAAAATCAGATTTGCGGAACTCTTCGTCTTTGCGAGCTTGCTCTTCCTCCAAGGGTTAGCTTTAAACAGACCACTCTTACCTTGATGGCTAATTCCGCTTCCTTGGCCAGTCGGGCACGTTCTCTGGCGTCGATGCCTGCTTTCAGCAGCTTCTGCTTGCGCTTTTCACGCTTGGTGTCATCGGAGAGCTCATCGTCAGGGATATCAATCAAATCGAAAACAGGCGGGGCCTGCAGGTCAAAATCAACTTATTACAAACCTACTTTTTCTTCAGGCTGATCAATCCCAAGGAGCTTCTCGCGTGTCCGGCGTAACGACGTTTCGGCAGTGAGGATAGCCGCATCCAAGTCAGCTTCAGTTTCAAGGTCATAGTCCATCAGTAGTCTCTGGAAGGGGTTAGGAAAAAGAGAGGAGCATCAGTACCAAGAAATTCAGCTTGTTTGTCATGGATTTGGAGGCTTTGAGGTCCCGTAAATTGTCCAACTCGATCTCACGCTGAAGGATCTTTTCTTTACGCTGCTGCTGGACTTGCTGGCGCAGTCGTTCCCCCTGTTCACGACGACGCTGGGCGATCCTTTCCAACTCCTCCGCGGATTTCTCTTCTGCCGTCTAAAAGATTAGCCCTGCTCGGGAAGATGCTGTACCAGCTCAGTATAGGGGAACTGTACGGTAACATCTATGCTGTTGAAATAGTCTATATCTGCATCAGGCCCAATCCTCCTTAAAAAGCGGGGGTAGTCGTCGGCAAAGAATGTTTGAGTATGCATGAGATGCTTCTCTATTAGACATGTACAAAGGCTGCTTACTTGGGCTTGTCCAAACGACATTTTAACAGGGAAGGTGGGGAACTTCAACTGCATGGACTTCAGCATGAAATCTGCTGCTGGGATTCCACCAAAGGAAATTCTAACTTTAAGAAGACGCATCGATGGAAATTACCTCGAGGCTAAATCAACTCTCCCGCGCCCACCGAAGATCGGTATTATGTGGCTAGTGTGGTGCCCTGAAGAAAAGACAAGCCCATCCGTGTCCATACTTCCGCCGTTGTTTTCATAAAAGCTGAAAAGGCTGTCCACGCCATACGTTAAACTCGGGACTTGGTAGCATTCAAAAAGCAATTCGGTCATGCCTAGCCGGTCAGGAATCGATATCGCATCAACTTACTGTTTCGGCTGTAGCATGGATTTCCTGCTGGCTCCGTCATGACAACTCGGTGGTCAATGGATGGAGAGTCAATGCCGAGATTAAGGAAGGCATAGTCAAGGATGTATTCCTAATCTTTGTTAAATGAGGAACAAGCCTTGTATGTACAGCATATTCAATCGTATTAATGACATCGGTATCAAAGGGGGTTTTGATGTTGGCTTTGGCGGTTATATTGGAATGGCACAAGCTTCCGGCGTGGATGTTGCCCCTGCCAGCCACACCCCCCTTTGCTAGCACGCTCCCGGTATTTAGCCACAATCGAATCAAACACAACTTAGACATTAGATTTAATACCATGCAGGAATTTACCCCTGGGCTCTGCCTCTGTAGACCAGCCTGCCCGGCAATGGCTTGATCCTAATTACCACCCCAAAAGGTCAACTCCAAGCGAAGATAAAAAACAATAGGAAACAACAAACTTTTAATAAAACAATACCGAAATCTATCACCAAAGCGGCATCCGTGTTATAAAACTTTCGCTGATAATCCGAATAGGGGTGGGGAAGCGGCGGAAGAAGGGGTGCATCAAAAGCATCAACCACAGTCTGGGTTGGATCGGGGGGAGAATTGGAAGAGAGGCTGGAGTTCCTGGAGAGGGTTATTCTATCAGCCGCCAAAAGCGCAAGTAAAAAAAACTTACACCATATCTTTCCCAGTATATTGAGCTGAATATAGGACCTGCGGGAAATAAAGATAAGTAAATGATAAGGAGAAGCATGATTTGAGGGGAATCGTGGTTAGCTAATTTGGAGGGTGTACTGAACTTAAATGAAAGGCTAGTCGAAATTTTTAAATGTAATTTAATTATATGATGGATTTTCTTTTATGGAGAAATATATTTAAAAAGTCTTTATAAAGGGTTGAATTCACAGAGGCCAAAGCGAAGCCAAACATTTAAGCTGTAAAGCGAATGTAATAAAAAGACAGCTATAAAAGTGCATCTAACAACAACAAAAAATATTTTTTTAAAAATGAATTTAATAAAAACGATAGATTAAAAAACACCACCCAAAAAATCAGATAGAAAGGTTCAAGATAAAATAAAAATCAATATACGGGCAATGAAAGAAAACACAAATTGTACAAACTTTATCACCAAAATAATGAGTATAAACCACTAAGGAAGCGTAGTGTTCAAGAATAAAACGTTACCTAGGGATTATGAATCTTGAAAGTGTGACGCTCGCAGCGCAAAAGCTTTGACTACCTAAGTAGATTTGTACCATGCAGACTTTTAAATATTTGTTCCCAACAGGCTGGCAAAAACCTTCATTAGATTAGGCAAGAAGCTCGACAATAAATTTTGTCGACTATCCCTCACTCAACGCAAAGCTTTCTTTAAACAAATCACTTCCATTGGCTTACGGTATTTGAACGGCAGGCAAAGTTTCCGCAACATTCCTCCACGATATCGAAAGTTGCTATTTCCATCAGAATTAAATGCCAACGGTACAAAAGTTCTGAAATATCTTGGGAACATGAATTTTTTTACCCCATGATCGATCCACTTCCAACTCCAGGAGTCTCGCATGTAAAACAATTCTCATCCGAGGCAGAAGAATCAGAATAAATCAGGATTTCAACCTTTTGCCCCTCTACCTTCATAAGCTTTGTATTTCCAAGCTAGTCAAAAAGTATAATCACTTTGAAGCTGTGCAGAAGTCTGAATATCTTTTCTTGTTTTACTTATGCTCAGAATTCCCCTGCCTAAAAACACCATACCATCATAAAAAGAAAGAGGGAACTCAGGGTAAATAATAGTACAACTTTTTCCTGGGAACAGAAATTTTTCACACTTGGTAGTTTTTAGATCAATTGAAGTAGTTTTCAAACCTGTCAAAAAAACCAAACTAAGTTGGTAATATTTTGAAAATGTTAGTGTCAGAAATCCATGGACACAGTATTTTATCATCCACCAGATGATCTCCCAAGTCTTCTAACATTAGGGAAGTACAGAGAACCTATGGCTTTGGCATAACCTGCGGTCCAGAATATTTTGTTGTCATTAGAAGTAGCAAGTCTGACAGGGCCCAAGGCCCAAAGGAATCAGGTCGTTCTTCCTACTTCTGGATATAGGTTCATAGTTGTTGTCTATATATTTTACTATAGATAATTATACTGTATGACAACAGTATCATCTTTTGCTCTACTAATAAAGCCCAAGAGAGGATAACATTAAGGAAACAGGACTTGGATCAATCACCAAGTCAGTACAGAATCATCAGTCTTTTATTCTAATAGACTGGCTTTAAGATGGCCCGCCTGCCCCCGCCTTTCCGAGTTATCTTACAACGCTAAGTAGAGACTGAAGTAGCATTAGGGCAATACAGCAGGCCCCCAGCCTTTTCTGGGTGGATTTTGGTGGAAGCTCTCTTGACAACTTCCTTGGCTTATAGTGTTTGTTTTAGACACGCCACACAACTGAATCCCTTAACCAGCTGAATCAGTTGTCTGCCTGGGCCACTATGAGAGCTAGCTAGCCAGCAGTTGGCTACTAGTCCACAGAGATGATTGTTACACTATACTGTATCTAATAAGAGCTAATATAATACAACAGGCCCAGAGCCTTTTATCTTAGAGTGATTGGCCTGGCAGCTCAGTCCATGGTAGACACTTCTAGACGTAATGCAGATGACAGTCCATATGAAAGCCCTCTTGTTCTAGGATATAAATAAAGTTTAGAATAGAAATTATTATGTGGTGTATATTGGGGTGCCTGCAAAAGGGAAACAACTAATGGACAGTAACTGCATGCTCCATCCATCAATTGCAATGCATGGGTTTGTTGATGCCAGGATATGATTTGGTTGTTGATCCATTGATCCTGCAGCTCGCGGCCTGGGTTATTTTGTTGAAACCATTCCTAAGAGCAATAGGCAGCTGGCCTCTGTTAATCAGTCAAAATCCCCAAACCCTGCCAGTTAGTATCTTTCAGGATTTAGATGGGATAACATTTATTAAGACAGTTAATTGAAATAGAGCAGTTAATAGGATAGTAGCATCAATCAAATCAAAATAAAGATGTTTACAAGCTAGAATGTAAAGATCCCCACAGCCATTCATAAATAACCCTCACAAGAGAGGTTGATACCCTGGCAAAATTTATCAACCCCACTTCATACCAAATATAAAAAATCCCACAGTGCTGTGTATATACTTCTGAGAAGTATAATAAACAAGATAATGGGGAAAATTAAGAAGATAAGGATACTTTATTGGATATGAGTTTAGAGTATTATATAGTATCATGAGAATCCACATGTCATCCATGTACGTCATGGGGGTCATGAGGCTTTTTCAAGTAGTGTTCTTCTTAGAACTTGAAATATTTAATCCCCATAATAGATGGGCAAATGATAAGAGTGTCACTGAATTGTTGAATAGTTGGGGAATCATTTGGGGAGTCACTAAGGGAATTGATTTCCCAAGAGGGAGTAATCAAAGATGTTGCAACACAATTGTTGAAAGCCAATCAGAAAAAGATCTTATGCATCACCTTTTCCTCCTGGGTACTTGACTTTTCTAAACTTGATCAAAGAAGTCTTTGGATGGATCAAGCAAGTTGTTAAAAACAGCACTACAGATAGAACTGAAGCTCTATTTGATTTGCTGTATGTGGGGTCATTTATCTCCTGGCCGAGACAGTGGTAAACTCTATACCTACTCTGATACTTTAATTAGCAGGTGTCTAGCTTCTATCCCAATCAAATAAATTAAGCATTCTTCTTGATAATATTCCTTTGTTTTATAATTTAATTTTCACTGTGAAATTTAAAGTGTTTCATATTAATTTCAATAGGGTTTTAATATAACAGCATAGTTATTGAATAATACTGTTTTAAACATTTTATCATGTTTTTTTATCTCAGAGTAATTAAAGCTGTGTAAATATTACAACCAAGAGAAAAAGAAGAAAATCTCATAAAAAAAGAAAATAAGTTAAAATTTTTAACTTCTCTATAAAAATTCAGTTCATAAGTATTGATATAAAGTTTATTATAAATCTATCAGGTTTGGTCAATCAATAGGACATTTTGTTAGAGCTTTCAGGAGATCTGAGCAGCAACTGCCAGGGTGCTGCTGATACCTTGGTACCATTCCAAACTTTTGTTTGTGAAGGGGGGGCACATATATTGACTTGCCAGGATTAGCTTCTTGGGTGGCACCTGAAACCTGTTGATCTCATCCAGTACAGTAGTTTTAAAAGCTATGGTGACAACCAAAAATACTTCAGATTTAAACAAAATGATTTCAGATTTAAACAAAATCCAACTATCAGGTTAAAATATACACTCTGCTAACAGGGTTTATTGGCGTTAATGGGAAAAATGAGTCAACACAGCAACAAAGGGCTCACACACAAAGCAAAACCATTCAAAATATAATCCAAAATACATGGATTCACAAACAAAATGATGTGAGTTGACTTTTGGTGTACATATGTTTACTATGTGAATTGGTGACAAAAATACGCCCAAGCGCGGTGTGTCAAAACTCAATCCAAAAACAAAACACAATAGCAACTCACTATGTAAACAAAATCACTCACTCAATGTGTGCAATGGATTGTAATCAAGAATGATACCAAGGTATCTAAAATAAGACACACAATCCAAGACACAAATTTTAAAAATATTGTGTTGGGTGCTTAATTTTGCGTAAAATCTGGGGAAATGGGTGAAAATTATTTTAGGTATTCTAAAATGGGCGTTGTAAACCAGAAACAACTAATTAAGAAATAAAAAATCTATAATTGGGATATTGGGTGGGAAAAAATATTAATTAAATATCCATATTCAGATAAAAGCAAAAATTAAAATTAGAGAGTAACTTAATTGAAATTTATTTAGTATTTTATTAAATTCTCAAAATGAAAGGAACACAGCAACAGACTACCATTGCACCCGTTGTGCGCCACGTCACAGTCACCCCCGCGGGTCAAAGAACAGAGTTAGTGCAACACAAATGCCTACTCAGGAAGGAGACAGGAGAGGAGAGTTCCATAGCAACGCTGCACTGACACAGCTGGTTTGAGGAGCACAAGCTGCTAGGGTGCAGAGCATAAACCCTTGGGTCCCTAAGATGACCCAGAAGCCCACCAAGGTTACCTTTGCCAAGAAAGTTAGAGACAAGGAGGTAGAACTTACTTCATATGTGTTTGAAGTTGTATACCGTCAAGAGTTGGTCCCGTCAGCCATGCTGGAGAAGGTGAAGCCTGTACTTGATACTAGCTATGAGCCCTACGTCAGTGATGGCAATCAGGAGGACAACAAGGAGCCCAAGTTCTATCAAACTGATGAGGGACAGTTAGTGCTCAAAAAGGTTGCAGCCTTCTACAACAAGGTGCCCATGCCTTGCAAGCCTGTCACCAATCAGGATCCTGGCTCGTCTGAACCCACAAAGCCCGCTCAGAAACGCATCCCAGATATCAAACACATCATCCTGCTCAAGCTAATGCGTGAATCTGGTGACTACAAGGCAGCTGCAGCCATTGCTGGGGTGTATCCCAAGTAAGCTTCCAAGACCTTTGACAGATTCATCCATACTGGCTGTGTCCTTGCCATGGAGAAATCCTTGCACGTTTCCACCATACTCACCAAGGAGCACAAATGGGCAATCCACCAGTAGATCACCTGGGACTGCCATCTTGAACTGGCAAATATACAGGCCATGGTCAAGTCCACTTTTGGGGTTAAGGCTTTGATTTCCTTTTACTAACATCTGGTAAAGGGAATGCAATTTTCCTGGAAAAAGCTTGGGGTATCTCCCTACAACAGAAACAGCCCAGCCAATGTTGAGACCCTGAAAAATTACGCTGAGGCAAACACTGCCCTAAAAAACAAGGGGTCAGTCAAATTCTATTACATTGACAAACTAGCATTTGCCTCGTCTATGCAGAATGAGTATGGCTATGTCCCAAAAGGCTCCAATGACAGGGTGGCTTGGTGTGCTTCAGTCTGCGCCACAGCCTACTCAATGGTGGCTCTCCTCGGTCCAAAGGGGGTTGAGCTGTACCAAATGATACTAGGATCCCACAATAGCTGGACCTTCCTGTCATTTCTCTGATTGGTCCAGGAGCACCCAAGGCGCACAAGCCTGGGCTTCACCAATGTAATTGTGTTGGAAAATTTTTGTCTCCATAAGGTGGCTGACATTCTTGAGGAATTCCCAATGATTGACACCAACAGTGCATTGGGCCCCCAGCAATTGGCCACAGCAAATTTGCGCCTTCTCTTCCTCCCCATCTATTTGCCCTTCCTAAATCCCATTGAGGAAGTCTTTGGGTGGCTCAAGCGAGTTATCAAGCAAGGAACACCAACTGAGACCAAGGACCTGTTTGATTTGCTGCAGGCTGGGATCCACATCCTACCAGCCAAGACTGTGGCCAAATTCTATGGCCACGCTGATTTGTTCATCCTGTGTGCCTAGCCAAACAGCCAATCAATTAAATGCTTAGCTTGCCCAACTTTTTTATGTTCTCTAATTTACTATTCAAGATTTATTAATTATCATTTTATATTTATATGTTTCCAAGCCCACAATCACATTTAGCAGGACCATCAATGAATGTAAGTAATTTATTTATTTTATTTTATATTATTTTATTATGCCATCTGAGATTATCCCAAACACTCAATACTGGATTACACAAATATATTTATATCACTTTTGTCAAATAAATATAAAAATAGGTTTAAAAAAATTAAAGGTAAAATGTACAAGTTAGAATTTATTTTATTAACATATAATTTTATGCCTTTATGAAAACTGTTTTGCAATATATTTTGCAAAACTGGTTTGCTGAAATAAAAATTATAAAAATTTATAATAATAAAAAGAATATAAATTGTAATAAAATTTATTGGAATCATATTTTTATTGTGTGCACCTATAGTGAGTCCTTTGGTATGTACCCACCCCGCAATGGAGGTGGCGCACAACCTCCACCGCCACACTGTGCACAGTGGATACACCCTGGTTAAAATACTCCTGCCTGCTGGTGAAAGGCAGTAGGGTCAGGTGGGAATGAAGCAGCAGCTTTTCAGGCGGGGCTGCAAACCCGTATATCCCAGCCAGGACCAGGGCGTCCTGGATTACATGGTCCACCAAGTTGTACCCGGGGGGGGACCTTCTTCCCATCCAGGGAGAGCTTGGCCTTGTTGATCCCTAGGAGGACCCTGTCAAGATCCTCTACAGACACATCCATCCTAAAGTAAAAGAGGAACCCCAGGTAAACAACAAGGTGAAGCCTTTGATGGGCAAAGGCTTCAGTAAACTTGCAAAGTTTTTTATATACTGTGCTGATATTCCTTTCATGCTTTGTCTTTGCAAAGGTCAGCTCCATTGCTTGTGGGACCCCCGTCTTGTCAGCGCTCCAGGCCAGCCCAAAGTCTGCCAGGAGGATTTTGGTTTTCTTGACAGCTGTTACGTCTGCAACAGCCAATTTTGACACCGTGCACCCAAAGTTCTCCAACAGGTAAGATATTGTGTGCTCCACTGGGAAACAGAAGCAAGCAGCCACATGGACCCGGCTCATCTCTGGTACATTCTTGAATGGGAGTGTTGCCAGGACGTCCCAAACAAGCTCAATGGAGTTTACACAGTAAACTCCATTGAGGACCACTGGGTTAATGCAGACCAATTGGGCATCCTTGTAGGCAGTAATTGCCCACTTGGATGCCCCCTTGGCATGTGTAAGTTCATCTAACGCCTCCTGCAACATTAGAAAGGACCCGTGGACCCTGTCTTTGAGCTCCTGCAAGACAGGGGGGACAGATAGAGCTGTTTTGCCACGTGAGTGGCAAAATTTGAATAGAAGGTGGGCGGGGCAAAAGGAACCAGGACCCGGCGGAGTTCACCATCAATGTTTTCTAAAAAAGGTAAGTATTTTAGAATTTTTATTAATTATAAATTTTTATGTACCTTCACGGGTTTCCTCCTTGCCGGCAGCTTCAGCAGGCTTTGCCATTCTTGGCGCAAGTAATTGTGCTGGCAATTCAGTGTCCTCTTTCCTGGTGCTCTTTGCTGGCTTGAGATGTGCATACATCTCTGGGTTGTCTGTCCAGACAGACGGCACAGAGAGGGAAAAGGACTTGAATTGCAAGCCCTCAACTACTGTCTTCTGAATGTTGAGTAGGCGCTCAATTGTCTTCTCAGGGGTGTCTGGTATTTTGGTCATTAGGGCCTTTGCAGACACCTTGTCTATTTTTTCCCCTTCAAGGATGGCAGACTTCACTCTGACTTTGACCTTGCGGTCACTTTCTTTAATTTCAGCAATTGCCAAGTTGATATCCTTCAGAAGCTTTTCCAATTCTCTCATTGATTTTTACTAACCTTTTCATGTGTTTATATATCTTTCACCCCAATAAACTATATGTTATTCTGATATTATTGCATCTTTGTTTATCCCTGTTTGTTTTCCCATTTGCTATGCTATTCCATTTTTCCCCATTGTGTATATGTTTTACGCTCATCTCAATATGTGTTGTTTGCTTTGTGTTGGCATTGTTTCCTTAATTGCCATATTATTTTTGGCGCTTTGCATAGCCCCTTGTGAAAATATTAACAACAATTTGGTGATCATCTAAATTTAAATTAGAAAATTATAGGTTAATTGATTTTAGATAAAGTTGTTACTGATCCAAATTCAAAACTTTAATGATAACATTTAAGCCAATCAGGAGCCAAGTGATAAAGTGATTGTTGTGATATAAAGGGTCATTCAATAATTCTTTGATGCTTGTGCGCTAATTAATATGATTGGCTGGTTGTTTTGCCATTGTGCATCATTGCTGCTGTGGCAAGTTGTTGATGGACTAGTGCCCAATCAGCTGCTGGGTTAGCACTAGTCCATCAACAACTTGCCACAGCAACAATGGTGCACAATAGCAAAACAGCCAGCCAATCATATTAATTAGCGCACATGCATCAAAGAATTATTGAATGACCCTTTATGTCACAACAATCACTTTATCACTCAGCTCCTGATTGGCTTAAAGTTTATCATTAAAGTTTTGAATTCAGATCAGTAACAACTTTATCTAAAATCAATTAACCTATAATTTTCTAATTTAAATTTAGATGATCACCAAATTGTTGTTAATATTTTCACAAGGGGCTGTGCTTGGGTACTAAAAATAACTGTGTTCTGGATCTAGATATATGGCATAGTAAATATATGATTTTATAGAAATAAGCTGAACATAAAGAATAAAACCAGCTATAAACAAAGAGAACATGGACATTTGAAATTCAAATAAAGATAATATAAATAGAAAATTTTTGGTGACAGAGGGTTTATTGGGGTGAGGAAGAGTGATGCCTAGGAGGCAGAATAGCGCAGGAAGGAAGAAGTAGAGCTAGTGCTTGCCTGGGGGGTCTGGGATTGGGTGGGTTGGGCTTGCGGGTGAGGGGTGTTGGTGGCAGGGGTGGAGGCAGGAGGATTGCACGTGATGGCTACCATATAACACTCATTGTATTCCTTGTTTGTCATTGGCTGGTAGGTGGCAGTGACACAAGGTGGGAGGTGCTTATCCTTACGTGATTGGTTGCCCATGTTCACATGGAAAACCATTTGCACAAACAAGTCAGCCACCATTTGGTGACCAAAGAGAGAATTGTGGTCAAGGACCCCAAGATAGAGGTTGTTGAAAGCCTGAGGGCATTGCTCCTGTAGTGTGGATCCGATGTTGAAGAACACAACATCTGCCAGATGGATATCCGCGTGATCAGCTGGGTACAAGAAGGCCTAGTGCCTGCGTTCCTGGATGGCCTTGAGAGCGGTGGAGCTACCCTCCATGTGGTGGCTCAAGAAAACCCGATGCTTTGAATTTGAGCCATCTCAGTAGTTGAGTAATCCACCAAGGATGTGGCTGTACTTGTAGCCATTGGTAAAATCTGGGTTTGTCTGATAGTAGATAAAACCCTTGGCTGAAACAGCCAGAAATGCACCAATGAATGTCCCCTTCTTGACCTTCTTCCTTCTATTCTTGGCAGCAGCTTTTCCTTGCTCACCAAAATTGTCAAATGCAATCAATAACTTGTAGTAGGAGATAAACATGACATCATCTGTTAGACTAGTCAGGCATTGGACCAGGGTTGATTCAATGTCAAGATCATACAGGGAATCCTCAGCACCATCCCATTGGTTGCCGGCAAAATTGGTAAGAACCTGTATTGAAGCCACCTTCCCATACATCCAGAGCTGCACCATGCACTTAGACACCCAAATGCCATGGTGCACAAGTTGCTTCCGGACCTGTTTCAAGGGAAGCTTGGGATCCCTCTGGAGGAGGTCAAGCATTATTGGGTACGCCTCAGTGATTTGGGACTCAGGGGCCTTCTTTGGCTTCTTGGCTGTCCTGATCAGATACCCCTTATTCATTAAGTTATTGAATTTCCGCATTATTGTGGCTTGGGTGAATTACAACCGGGCGGCAATATGATCCCATGACAGACCCTGCAGGTTTAGTGCTACAATTTCCTGGAGAATTTGGGTGGTGATGATTTGTTGCTTAGGGCTCTGGGCCGTAGGAGCTGAAGCCTGATTAGCTGTAGGGGGGCAGGTTGGCTGGTGGCAGGAAGTTGTTCCAAATCAAGGTTGCCATCCTGATTGGTTGATTGGTGGGAAGCTTGTACAGGGATGGGTACAGGAGTGGGAGCAGAGCTGGAAACTAGGGGACTGTTGAACAAGTCAAAGCCATAGGGGCTGGGGGTCAGGTACAGGTCAACTTCCTTGTTACCTGCCTCAAAGGCTTGGGTGTAAACAAGTGCCTCCACGTTCTGAGCCTCACCTCTGTTGAAGCTGGCTTGGCTGCTGCTTGCTTGGTTGCTGGTGCTGTCAAAAATGTTGCTAGTAAAAACCATTGTAAAAAAACCTAGGATAAAATCACTAAAAGTAGAAGTTTAAAATTTCATGATTTATTTTTATTGTACTCTCAAGTCCATATTTGGAAGGTTCTAAAAACCATTTAATACAAATCAGGATCCATAAAAATGAATAAAATGCCTCTGTTCCTTAATTGGATAGCTGTTGATTGGCTGTTAAACTGTTATATTTCTATTTTAGGCTGCTCATACTACACATCTTGTGTGACTTCATTTTGCTTTGTGCCTGTGGAATCTTGCTTCTAGATTGCTCAAATTTTGCTTCATTTTAGTCCTTCTGTTGGTGCCTCATATGAATCCTGATTGGATTATATTATACTCCAGAATAGCATCCATCCATCTCACTTGTTGCGTCAGTTCATTTTGTTTGTGGTTTGAACTACACCGTTTGATGTTTGATATAATTTTTTATAATGGGCTAGTGAAATTTTGTTTTTTGTTTGACAGTTCATTTATTAACCAAAAGTATTTAAATTATTTGAATCCTGAATCTCGCACAACTTGGATCTTGTTAAAATATGAAATCATTTTGTTTAAATCTGAGGTATTTTTGGTTGTTGCCATAGCTTTTAAAAATACTATACATCAAGTAGGCACCTTATCTTATTTATGGATGGCACAACACCCTAAACATCCTTAGTATTCTTATTAATTACCACATAAAACAATCACCCCAGGTATACCACCAGATAAAGTCTCTGGCAATAGTAAGCTGCCAAGAATTTGCACAGCTTGCTTTGAACTTCCCTAATTTTGTTTTTATAGGGGGTTTGCTCAAAATTATATTCCCTTCTAGGAGGTATCCCCTCCTTATTGTGGGCCCATTCATACCTAAAATTGATTATCAGCTGTAAATTCACTGCCCCCTTTGGCTTTAGATCACACAGTTTTTCTTGCCACTGTCAAGTTTATACTTCTGGGAAGTATAGTAAACAAGATAAGGGGAAGATTAAGAAGAGAATGATACTTTATTGGATATGAATATAGAAGAATATATAGTATCATGACAAGCTGCATGACGTCCATGTACATCATGGGGGTCATGGGGCTTATCAAAATAATAAACCCCTCTTGGGTCACAAGGCTTATTCAAGTTATGTTCCATTTAGGATCTGGATTGGGTGATCCCTGTCATAGATGGTTTACTGATAATGGTGCCACCAGTTTACTGGCTGGCTGGCTGGTGAACCATTTGGTGAGCTATTTGGTGATCTATTTGGGACGTTAATTCCCCAAGAGGGATGAATCAAAGATGTTGCGACATCTCCCCCTGGGGTGCTGGAAGGCAGAGCCTTGTGGATTTTCTAAGAGTGTTGGGGATGTGTACTTGGTATTGATCCAGTTTGGTGTTGAAAACAGGGAGTCTGGAGCTTTGTTGGTCTGTTCTTGCTTTGCACAGGCGGAGTCAGTTGTGGTGCATACGTTTCAGTTTTGTCCAAGCTCCAATTCATTTGATGAGGTAGGTGTTATTGGGCTTGACTTCCATGACAAGCCTGGTCCATGTAATCCTGGGTCCAATTTGTGTTGGTTGTGGTTGATAACCCAGATTTTGTCCCCGACTTGGAATCTCTCTTATTGCAATGAGATTGCTTCCCTTTTGACCCTTTGGCATTCCATTTCCTCTTGGTCTTTTCTGGCTTGTAATATGGTGGGGTCCCTGTTGTCTGGAACTTTTTTGAGAAAAGGTAATTGTGGTCCTGCAGATATACTAAAAAGAGTGGGCTTTTATCCATAGACAAGTTTGTAAGGGCTTTTTCCCGTATTACAGTTGACTTGTGTTCTACAGACCATGAGTGCTGTTGGAAACATGCCAACCCAGGCCTTTGGATTGTTAGCAGAAAACTTACTGAGAGCTTCTACAAGCGAGTTGTTAAGTTGTTCTACTTGTCCATTTGCCTTGAGGGTGATATGAGCTGGCTGTGATGTGTTTTATTCCATTATTGGCAAGGTACATATTGGTGTCAACAGCCTTAAGTTTGGTGCCTCTGTCTGTGATCAGGAGGTCAGGTTTCCTAAATTTTGCTATGATTTCTTTTCCAATGAATTGTATCACATCATTACCTTTGTGCTCTTTGATGGCTTGTGCTATGGGCCATCTGGTTGCATAGTCAATAGCTGTGATGATGTACTTCTTGCCCTTGTTTTTGACAGGCATTGGTCCCACATTATCCAGTGACCATACCTTGAAGGGTTGTGTGATGGATACAGGTACTACTGACTTGGGTGGTGCTTTGGTTTGGGCGTACTTCTCACAGACTTCACATTGTTCCAGTACCTCTCTGATATCATCTAGCATGTTGGGCCACCAGTAGCGTGTCTTGAGGTATTCATGCAAGTTTCTGCTGCAGGTGTGTCCCAGGTCTCTGTGATATTGGAGGATTGTGTCAATCTTTTGTGTTGACAGGACGTAGGGTACAGTGTCACCATTTGGAAGTATTTGGTGTAGCGTACCATATACGTTTTTGAACAGGTGTTTGTTCTTAAGGACCTTCTCTTGGATGTCCATTGGGATGCCAGGTGGGAACCCTTCCTGGAGATTCCCCATGATTAACATGGGCCAGTTAGGGTTGCCATCAGCACAGAGGACATGTTTGCTGTATAGCCTTGACAGGGCATCTGCAGTAAGCATTTTCCTTGCCTGGCTTATATTTGATTTGCATGGGGTATCTCTGTATGAGATTCATCCATTCTGCTTGTCTTCTTGACAAGTGTTGTTGTGTTTTGAAGAATATCAGCAACTTGTGGTTGGTGAGTACTTTGAACATTTGGGCTCCTTCCAGATAGCATTACCACTTCATGAGGCAGTGTATGATGGCTACCAACTCCTTGTCATGTATGGGGTATCTTTGTTTGCCGTCTGATAACTTCCTTGATTCATATGCCACAGGGAGGAAGTCCTTTTCTGCTGTTTGGATACAGAGTACTCCTCCTATGGCATAATCAGAAGCATTGGTTTCTAGCTCATAGATTCCCTCACAATTTGGGTATTGGAGGATAGGGGCGGTGACCATGTGTTCCTTCAGTTGGCAGAAGTGTTGATCACATAGCAGTGTCCAGACAAACTTGGTTGTTTTGCCCGTGATGGCAGACAGGGGGGCTGTTAGGGCACCCCAATCAGGGATGAACCTTCTTACGTAGGCTACCATTCCAAGGAAGGTGCAGAGTTCACTCTTATTTCTTGGAGCTGGCATCTCAGTTATGGCGCGTATCTTGTCTGGGTCTGGTTTGATTCCGTCCTTGCTGATAATGTGACCGAGGAATGGAAGTTCAGTCAAGAAGAATTCACACTTTGACAGTTTTGCGACCAATTGGTTCTCTTCAAGGGTGCAGAGGACCAGGCAGATGTCTTCCCAGTGTTGTTATAGGTTGGGACTGTAAATTATGATGTTGTCTAGGTAGATAATTGCTTGTTTTCCAATGTGTTCCTTGAAAACTTTGTTCATGAAGGTCACAAAGGTACTGGGAGTGTTTGTCATGCCAAAGTTGAGAGCAAAACATTCAAAGGATTTGTATTTAGTTCTAAATGCGGTCTTTGGAATGTCTTCAGGTTTCACGTAAATTTGGTGGTAACCTGCTGTCAAATCAATTTCTGTGAAGATTTGGGACCCCCCCAGGGTGTCAAAAAGGTTGTCAATTAGGGGCAGGGGATACCTGTTCTTAATTGTGACCTCGTTGAGCGCTCTGTAGTTAGTGACCAGGTGGAGTCCACCATCTTTCTTTGACATAAAGAAGATAGCAGCACCAAAAGGTGACTTTGATGGTTGTATGAGTTCTTTTTCAAGTGCTTTGCCAAGGTAACCTTTTAGGGCGTTGTCTTCTTGTGGTGTAAGGCGGTAGATAGATTGTGCTTTTAGGTACACTCCCTTTGAGGCCAATTTTGTGTTGTATGCCATGGTCAAGAGGTAGTCCTGGTAGCGTTTCTTGGAAGACAGCAGGGAACTTGTTAACTAGCTGGTCTTGGATTTGGTCCTTTTCATGCCGAGTCTCTGTATTTTTAAAGTGGATGACCTTGTATGTGCAGGTACTTCAATTGATTTTTCTAGGGTTTTTTTCCTCTTCTGTTTCCATGATTTTAACAAATACATGGTCCCTAATAAGTGTATAAAGGTGGGTTGGATAAACACGGTGATGTACCTCTCCTTGTTGTATGGTGAGGGTAGCACTATCCCAGTCAATGTGAGGTTTGGTCTTTCTCATCCAGTCCAGTCCAAGTATAACGTCATACTTGGGGATTGGTATGATTGGGCTACCAAGCGTGGTTTGCACATCTCTAACTTGGGCATGGAAAGGTTTTGCCTCTTGATTGACTGGTGTGCTTCTGTTATCCGCCATGATGACTCTCCAGATACTGCTTTGGGTGGTAGATAGTTTTGTGAGGTCAGCAACTTTCTTGTCAACTAGGGATTGGTCTGCTCCAGTGTCAAATAGTGTGGTGCCCTGATATATTCAAAAACAGAAATGAAAGTGAGTAGTTTATTTCCAGTTTGGGCGGCAAAAAGTAGAGGGTTGCTGGAGGTTACTTGGATCATGGTGATTGAATCCATGTCCTAGTCCCTGTACAAGTCTTGTAAAGTGGGGGAGGGCGGCTTGCCTAAGCACTCTCTGAGCTTTTTCCTCCTTGTTGGTATCTTCAGTACTTGCTTGGTTAGCCTGCACTGTACAGTTACCGGTTTGAGGATGGGTTTTGTTAGCTCAATTATGTTGCTTGTTTGGTCAAGGGTCCTTCTTGGCTGTAAGGCTCTCCTTGTGCTTGTTTATTGCATGTAGGTTGTCAGACTTTTGAGCTGCGCGCTTCCCCTCTAGGAATACATCTTCAAGGTTCTTGCAGCAAGTCATGTCAAACTGATGTCTAATGTGTGTGGGAAGGCCATTGTAGAATTACAAGCATGGCCTAGGTTCATCAAAGTGGATGATGTTGGGTGCACAATCATGTAGGTCTTTTTATGCAGCAATGTACTCCTTGATTGTTCCTGTCATCTTGAAGGTTCAAAGTTCTGCCATGATTACTACGTTGGAATCCTTCATGGAGAACTTTTTGAGGAATGCAGCCTTGAACACTTCCCAATTTTCCTTCTGGTCAGGATGTTGAGCTAGCCATTTGGTAACAAAACGCAATGCAGTCCCTGTGACGCAGAGGGCAATTTTGCTAACCCAGAGTCTTTGAGGATACTCTACTTGTTTGAATTTGCTTTGCGTACTGTTGATCCAGAGGGAGGCGCTTTTGCGGCGTAGTCCTGCAAAGGCACCAATTTCTGCTGAATGTAGGTGTTGGAATACAATGTTAGGTATTTCAGGTTGCTGTGGTTCTGTTGCAGCTAGGGCTGCAGGTAACAATCTGCAGGCTTTGAGAGCGTTGTACTGTTTGATGGGTACAAAGACATTATTATAGATGACAATGCCTGCAGGGACGTCTTGTCCTTCTTTGTAGTCTCTCCAGCCGTTAGGGAGTACCATTGCTTAGGTCCTTTTCTTAGGAGGAATTTTTCCTTTGAGTTGGGTAGGTATGGATAACCTACCTGTGCTACCACTGTCAAGTTTATACTTCTGGGAAGTATAATAAACAAGATAAGGGGAAGATTTAAGAAGAGAATGATACTTTATTGGATATGAATATAGAAGAATATATAGTATCATGATAAGCAACATGCCATCCATGTACGTCATGGGGGTCATGGGGCTTATCTAAATAATGCTCCTCTTGGGTCACAAGGCTTATTCAAGTTGTGTTCCATTTAGGATCTGTATTGGGTGATCCCTGGCATATATTGTTGACTGATAATGGTGTCACCAGTTTATTGACTAGCCGGTGAACCATTTGGTGAGCCATTTGGTGATCTACTTGGGGCTTTAATTCCCTGAGAGGGAGTAATAAAAAATGTTGCAATACCAAACTAAGGCAAACACCCAAAAGCGGCCAAACCTTTTAATTCTTTAGGGGATTTGGCTCACACTGTGTATGAAAGATTTGTACTAGCTTATCCTGAAGACCCTACAACTCTTGTTGCTCCCCCTGAGAAGCAACACTAATTAATTTGGACTATCTATTGGTATGGTGTCACCTGCTTTTGAAAACAATTAGAGATAACCAATCAAGCAATGCCACATCAATGCTCACAATGTGACAGAAATTGCCAGATAATAAGAAGCTGTCTCCAAGTGGTGGAGAATCACCACCCAAATCCACATGGAGTTAATGATTAACCACCAACACAGCTTCAAATGGCAACCTCCAGAATTAACTCATACAGAATGGAACATCCTCCATGTTGACAATTCTCAAAAATATTTTTCTTATTTTCAATATTAAAGATGATTTTTTTCTTGATTAAATAATTGACATTGATAATAGAAGCAATGTTTTGTTTTTATTTTGAGCTTTTAATTGAAATTATAAAAGATAAAGCAAAAACAATTTTTGAAATTGTCAACATGGAGGATTTCCCATTCTGTATGAGTTAATTCTGGAGGTTGCCCTTCAAATACTGTTTTGTGAAATTTCCAAATGAGATGCTAGGGTTAAGAAAAATGATTAAACCTAACCAAAAGAGCCCAAGATAAATAGCCTGCAAGAGAATTAGAGTATCTTCAGCATAAAATTAAGGACATTGGGATAGAATCAAAGTTTTAGTTTCATATTTAGGAGGAACAACTCCAAGATTGGCAGGCATTGGATTACCATTGGGTGGAGGCAACAATAAAGTGCCGGTGGCAGGGCTCCATCTTCCTGTAATAAACCAGCTAAGAATTAAATTGTAGGGAATGTAGCGCAGAAGGCCAACTACAGGATGCATTCAAAATTAAAGTTAGACCAAGGGATATTTGATTTTATTGAGTAAACTTTTGGGAGGACTCAACTCTTAAGAGTTGAAACAGTAAAAATTATTCAATATATATCAAAATTTGACTAAGCAATACCGCCTGAATCCTGGGATCCTATTCCTTCCACATTGTCAAGTGAGTATCTAGTTCAGTTTGCAAAGAAATCTTGAGTGACTATCTTCTGATGACTATGCTGATGAATAAGATCATACTGAGTGACCCTCAAATTACGTTAATTTATCAACATCAGCTTACGGGGGAATCAGATTCAACTGGCAAACTGGAGCAGCTGTAACCCATTTTCAATCAACTGTTTAGTTCAATTCTGTTAAATTGGTCAAATTTTTTAAATGGTTTCTGGCTTTTTGAGCCTTCCTACTTGGCCAAATAATTCCCAGCATTATGAAATTTACCATGACACACAAAGTCAAATGAACCACAAAAGTCTAAAACCAACACCAGCCAATTAGATGAAATTTCAGAATTGGTATGAAACCCTCCAGCCTCCCTGGATTTGCCCAGAATTTTTTTTCCTTAACCAATTAGATCAGATCAAGTGATCAGGCAATCACCCAATTTTCAACACATTCCCTTAAGTCTAGCAAGGGGACTTTCAGTCCCCTGCTTGTTAATTATCTTATTATATTAAAATTTAGAGTCTGTTGCTACACTGGCTTTAATTTTATCAAGCTTCAAACTCTGTATTTTGAGTTTACTTAAAATCCTCAAGAGGGTTAGTTATTTTCTTAATAAGCATTACCTCTCTTTGGACCTGTTCAAACCTGGCAGTTTTTCCAAAACCCTAGGAGAAGTGTTAGCGTATAGTAGTTATGTTAAACACTTACGCTTTTAAAAATACAGTTTGAACTTGAAAGTAAAGTTAAAATTTAATATAAAAACTTATTTTTATATTTATTTTTCCTTTTTTTTGCTTACTCTCAAACCAGCTATTGATATAATTGCTGTTAAAGCCATCTAATACCACCCACAAGGCCACCTGAACTTCCTGATTCACTCCCACTTGAGCTTGCTTGTAACCACTCAACTTAAACAAGTTTTATAACTAAAATAATTGAAAAATCTACCTCTGGAATACAAATTTTCTGAAGGTTGCAAAAATGATACTCCCTGTCCTCAAGTTTTTAGTGTTTTTCTTGGCTCTTTTTCTGCTGATCCTTTGATTGAATTCCCCAGATCTTTGGGTCCAAGTCTCCTCTTCTGTGCGCCTTGTGGGCAATGACCCCTCCAGTCTCTTGCATATTCTGAGTAGTCTCCTTGTCTCAGGAGAGGCTCTGGTCAAGAGCCTGGCTTGTGATGACCTGAAATTTTACTCCCCTGACCATGAATTGCATGTTATACTTGCTGAGGAAGAATCTGCATCTCTTCTCCCTCAGCTGGAGATAAATGACTTTGTCTCCTGCAGACACCTGAGCTCTGACTCATGTCCCCACTTTTACGCCTTGGTTGCTCACTAGTCTTATGTTTATGGGACTGAATACCTACTTCCTTCAACTATCCCTTTGTCCTCCCTCTGGCCCCCCTTTTAGAGCAGCCATCCAAGTTATCCACCAGATGTCATCTTGGTGGTTTGCTTCACCAGGATGGGAGCCAAACTTAGTTAGTTTAGCCCCCCTCTTACATCAGTCCTGTGGTGCTCCTGCTCCTGGGAGGTCACCAAGGTGTGCCCGGGATCAATGATAGGGATCAACTGGGTTGGGCTGACATCTTCAGGATACTAGTTCTATAGAAAAGTCAAAATGAAATCCATGGATGATTCCAAAAGGGAGAATAGGGGTCAGGAAAACCTTTATTAACACAGAAAAATATCCCCTTAGAAACTTTATGTTATATAACTTGTTCTTGGTCCAGTCAAGTCTATGGTCTATTCTGCTTCCTCTTGAAAACATTCTAATTTTCCACCATTTTGAAGCCTTTTTGGCTAGCTACTCCTTCAGAAAAGTCTTTTGAGCAATTAAAAAGACACATGGTTATTTCAAACCAACTATATATGTAACTATCAAGATGAAGAAAAAACGTCCAACAAAGTTTCTGATTGTGGTAAAAAGGTTTTCAAAAGACCCCATCAACTTTCCAGCCAGAATACTATTTATAGCCCTTGTTCCCAACGTTTACACATTTAGAATGGATTTCTTCAAAAGCTCTAACTATTGGTGCTCATTTTTACTATAATAAATAAGCTTATACACTTACTTTCTCAAAAGCTTAAAGTATTGATTCACTGTTTTCTCAATTATAATTTAAACTTTTGGCTTTTAACTGGTCATATTCACCAGTAAACATGCCCTCAACTCAATCAACAATTACAGTGTTAAAAACTACACCATTTATCAAGATCCACTATGATCTAAATAGGAAATTATTTTCCACCACTCCAGCTGCTTGAAGTGTTAACACATTGCACACCAAAGAGTTAACTGGTTCCCTGCTCCAGCACTAGTCTTCCCTGCATTCAACCTTAAACAAATTAAATATTAGAATAATATTTAAATTTCTCTTCTTTATCCTCTTTAGAGCCTTTTCAATATCTTTACTCTTATAATAAAATCCAGGGAAAACATCCCATCAAACTGGCTTTGTATCCTGCTTTTATAGAAAAATACATTTCTCTACCATAGTAAATAATTAAGGAAACCTCTTTCCTGAAACTTCCTCAAAATTTACCCTTGAGATTTTTAATTTAAAAAAACAAAGTCAAAACATTCCACCTTCTGCTATCTCAGAAAATCAATTTGGAGAAACATTAGAACATTTCCCCAAATTGTTCTAACCTTAACCTAGCCCCTAGCATAGATATTGAACAACTTATCAAGTCCTTATAGATGTCTCCATCTTGACTTCTTTTTGATGGTAACTATCAGTCAACACCTCAGAAGCAGAAAATAAGTCTCCACAAGTGAATCAACCTATATTTGACCCCCCATCAGTGAACTACACTTCAGGTCATCATCAGCAAAAAATTGCTCATGTCTTGCCACTATTTTTACTCACCCAAGTGGTTATCTTGAGCTTTTAGGAGCAAGCTAACTTACTTCACTTCCCAGAGACCTCCAAATCATTAAGCTCTACAGCAGTTTCTCTATAAAGCCACCAAAATGATGGCTCTGAGCATATATATGATTTCTAAGTAACTTTAAGTCCTCCTTGACGCTATCTATAAGTCATAGAGAGAGATACTTTACCCCATCCTAGGTAAAGTTACCCAAATGTATTCTTACCCCAGTTGGGATCAGAATTTCAGTGCTACCTCAGCACATTCATCCCAGGGTAGAACATCTTCTATCCTTCCAAAGTACTAGAAAAGGGCCACCCCATTACCATTACAAGACTTAGACTACTTCTCCCCATTCACAAGAGCTAGAAATATCAATAAACCAACAAAAATTTATCTTTATTAGACATACAATATTTTATTTAGCCAATATCAGCTCTTGCCAAAAAACAGACAGCAATGTGGATCACCACAGGGGTTACAGGAAGAAATGAGATGATTTCATGAATGCCATTTCAATCCTGATATTGAAAATAAGTCAAAAGTAGAAATCAGCCCTGGTCCTCAGAATATGCATCCTGCCAGCCCAGGGATCCAAAGGCCCATAAGCCTGCATTTTGGGCTCAAATATGAAGGTTCATCAATTATCTACCCACAAAGCCAAGTGTATTTCCCAAATAGAGCATTTAACTCATTCAAATGAGGGTCACCAAAGGTCTAAACTTGCACAGAAATAGCCACCTACCTAAAGGAGGTTAAAGCAAAACTTAAAAATGAACCCTCCCATAAGTGTCAGTCAACACTAGTCCCCAGTACCAAATCTGTAATGCATTTGGCCAGGCCATGTAATGAAGAGAATAGAGGCAGAGAAATAGAGCCTCACTACTTCTATTTGCTAACTCCAGCCAACCCAGAATTAGTGACCTCTGAAGCCCCCCAAATGCCAAAATCTTATTGGAAGAATGCCTGCAGGCCTAAAGCCTGCAAATTTTAGAGACACAAAAATTGATAGTATAAAACCCCCAGCTATGTTGAGAATGGTGGTATCATCATTCTGATAATAAAGTTTAAATAAACCTTTGGTTCACACAAATTCTACCTTATCTAGTTCTAGTATTCTACCACCTCCATTCCAGTATAAGGACTCAAAGGCCCCTAACACTCTTACCAACAGACATGAGGCCCCTTTCCTGTGTTATTATGTCCACCTGGACCACCCTTTGGATCCATAAATTTAACTAAGTATACTCAAATCCAGCCTACTCTGAGTTTAATCTGGAGAATATAATTATTACCAATCCCTTGTCAAGAACCAGAGTGCCAGAAACATTTGGCTGTGAAGGGAAGTGATACATAGTGCAGCTCATACTATTATGCAATAAGTAAAATTATCTGCCTGCTTACCTTGTACCAACAACCCCCTCTAACCCTGCAGCCCAACCACCCATAAGAAACTGTTATCGCCACTAATGCTACTTTCATCAAGATGTTTGGAATACTTTATATCACTTTTAAAGGCTTGGTGGACTAAATGGTACAAATCCTAGTCCTTGTTTGGTTGATTCTTATCCTAAATTATCAATTTGGCTCCTATCTTATGGTGGGCATTACCCTCTGGTCCAACCACCCCTCTTCCTGTGTCAAACAGTGTTCCTACCAACAATTGGTATCTTGAAAAGAAGTTTCATCTCCCTCCTGGAGCTTAATATCCCAAATGAGCTCAGATTCACCTCCAAGGATGACAATTTTTCCCTTCATGATGATAGTCCTGATGAGAATAAGAGGACAACATGCTATTCCATCCAGGAGAACTGGAAGAGATTGATGGCAGCGGATATCTGATTGGCTGATGAGATCTTCTCATCACACCCCAAGATATCTTCTCAACTCTGATGCATCTGTGAGAAGTATGGTGATGAGGTTCTACCAATGATGTGCTTTCTGATGTCAGAGAAAAATGAGGACAACTATAATCAAGCCTTGGAGATACCAAAAGGAAAACTGGTTCTCCTTCCCCCCATTGATGCCTACCTCTACCCCCAAGAAGAAGAAGTTGAACCTCCAGCCAGACTGACAATGAGGAGATATAAGAGCCTTATCACACTTAATTATGATTGAATTTGAGACTTTTTAAGCAATCAATTTAAAAAGTATTAAGGAGCAAGCCACATGAATACTTCTTTAACTTTAGACAGTGCTGTAGAAGGAAGCTCCAGAGCTTCACTGAGATCAACAGACTGGTCACTAGATTCAACTCCCAGGAGCCCAAGCTGGCCTTCAACTCTTTTTCTGCCACTGACCCAGTGATAAAGAATGGCTCCAGCAAGGTTTATGAGGCATCCAGGAAGACCAAGTATATGCCATGGCAGAGTTTCTGTGAAGCTCTGAAAGATCCATAGGCTATGGAGCAGGGTACTAAATCATCAAAGGATTGAAAGTCAGCAAAAACTATGCTGGTAAAATTTGCAGAAAAAAGCATTCAAGCAGAGGCAAGGGGCTGGGTAGTCAAAGAAGACCAGGAGGAGCAGAAGAATAATATTGACTGAGAGATGGTGGTGAGATTTTGTGAGTACACAACCTAATCAACTGGCTCCACGGTTTCTTTGGTTTCAAACCTGGGGGTCTAAAATCAGCATGGAGGCCACAGAAACGGCAAACTTCAAAGCTTGATATCTGTAAGGTCTAAAGCTTTGAGGTAAATTATTATAAACTAGAGCCTTAAACCCAAGAATGTAAATGTTGGTTAAATAGAGGAAGGTTGGTAAATTTTGCAATAATAAATGGACTAAAGCTCCTAAAATTTTATAGGATGTAAAATATGGGCTAAGACAATTAATTAAACCTAAGAAAATAAAGTGAAGTCCAGTCTCAATGACAGAAGTCTGGGTTAAAAATTCCATTTTTGGCCAGGATAATGATCACCACTAACTGGTAGATTAAAACTATCAACAATCAAAGTTTGAGTACCACTATAAAGGTTGCCTAACTGATGGTAGAGATAATCAAAGGGAATCATAAGTATTCTAAGATATCAAAAAACTAGGATGCACAACAAAAAGAAAGATTAAAATATAAACACAAGCCACAAAACCTAACAAGTACCTTTTTGGGGTGCAAGTCAAGCAATCTCAACTTATTGTTAAGATTTGAAAGCCAAGCCTTTTATTTAAGCTTGGGAAAGTGAGGTGCAATTTGGAAATATTATATTAACCAAGGTTGTTTAATGACTCTTGGGTAAAGGAAACAAGGTTTGGGAACTCACATGGCGTAAAACAACTTAGAAAAGTTAAGTTTAAAATAAAGGTCATCAGTAGGAGAAAGAGAGGTTTACAACATTGCTTAGTTTAAACAAAAACATAGAAACCCCCAGTCTGAGGATGAATGTGTAATGTTAGAAATAAGAAACTAGGTAAGGAGTTTGGATGTGTTAAATATTAACTTGGGCACATAGGTTCTGGCTTCAAACCCCGTAAAGGACAAGGTAAGTTTTAAAAAGAAGAATACTAAATATTGTTAGAATATATTAAAGACTGAAGGGCCCAAAATGAATTAAAATTTTGATTTCTGAAATGGGGATAAGGAGGAGCCAATTGTAGAAAGGTTGTAGAGATAAAACCAAACTAAATTTAGCTCAAGAGTAGCAGCAAAGATAAATGTAAATCCTGACAACATCTACCTTAACGCTATAGTACCTATTGAGCTAAAAAAGTAGTTCTAGGAGATGGGGACTCAGTAAAGGAATCAGGATTTGGCAATTATGTGGCACACCTCAGTTTTGTTGCTGTCCCTCCAGAAATCACTAGAAATCTTGGGATGCCATAAATCAATTTTGGCGCCAAAAAACACAACCTACCTGTTTTTGAGGTTTCCAAGACCTTTTTTGTCCTGATTGTCAAAGTTTCTAAGATCTGCACATGCTTTGACAAACCCCAATTGCTGCCAATGGTTTAGTCCAGGTCATCCATAATTTTCATGGGGTTTCTTGGGGCTAGCTGTTTGGGTGCTTTCTTCCTGTCATGGATAAAGACATCTTGATCAGTATTGTTTGCCCCAAGAAAAATAAACAGAAAGGAGCTACCAGCAAGAAGAAGCCAATAAAAACCTACACAGACCTGAATCAAGCTATTGGCAGGAAGTGAGTGGTGGCCAAGCAGATGCACCTCAAAATGGGACCTAAAAACCTGCCATTTAAGGCCCAAAAACCCCAAAACCAGGCAATTTGGTGGTTTTGGGCCCAAAAATTGATTTACAATATCACACATTTTTTTCAATCCTGGAGGCCTGGTGACAAGCCCCCCTGCCACATCAGCATTATTCCAAAGCCCAATATCAATTAAAATTTACCAGAACTACTGCAGTAGTTCAATGATGTTGTGATCTGAGGCGTGGCACAGAGTCACAACGGGAAATCCTAACCTTAGGATTAGATTTGTACTAAGTCTTGGTTGGAATGGCAGGGAAGGCTATGCAATTACCTTGTGGCCCCAAATAAATAATATCTAATAGACGTGGCTAGAGAGGCGCCAAAGTATGTGGAGACACAAAGACAAAAATGTGAATAGAACTTAATTTTATTGGAAAATAGGAAATAGGTTATATAGTGGTTTGCAATACCACAAAACAATACCAGGACAGTAGGATCACTTGCCACAGGAATGAGTGGGGCAAGTGAGTTGTGCAGGATCAGGAAACTGAGCAATTATATTTCCCAATTCAGAGCCAGCCTCATTTCAAAGGGCAAAAGCAAAAGAAAGAGATTTGTCCTTGAAATAACCCAACAAAGGCAAAATCAAAACATGGTGAATGGCGGAATCCACAACAAATAACCACCATAACTTGACACTAATTTTACAGTTTTCAGTTTGACAGATTTTACAGAATATGGAGCTTCTCCTTGCGTACATGCCTTTGAGATATCTTGCTGTCAAAACTGCAGGCTCGATCTGCCAGCAAGGTTCCAACCAAGCGGGTTTATGACCCGCAATCCAATTATCTGGTCACTCAAAGCCAGACTAGGAAGTCAACTCAAATTAACAAATCCAAAAACATGAACAGATGATCCTTTACAGTTGATATCTTGTTTTGGCGCTTGACCCATTATCAAGATCAAGCCACCCCCTCCTTCCATCCAGCCGTGTGATCACCAATCATGTTCCTGTTATCCTTGATTCACATGAACTATATAATCATTAACTCACAATAAAGATTATTATCTATCTTCTAAATATTTTTCCCTGTGTAACTCTGCTAAAACAGCACAGTTACAACATTGCTGGCTCTAGTGTTGATTTTGCAGTGTCTGCGGCCTCTGCTCTGTTCTTTGACGCTCCTGATCTCAAATTGAGAAGATTGTTGAACCAATTGGCAGGATTCTCTACTTGCAAGATTCAGTGACCGTTTTCTTGATCTCTGATTTTGTTGCTGTCTGTTTTAGTTTTCTTGGCAGCACCTTACCAATGCCTTTGCTTGGAGATTTTTGCCTGCAGGTTTCAACTTGATCCTTTTTACTCATTCACTATCCTTTGAGCGTTTGATATTTTGTACCTCATTTGGTGAAAAATTCAGAGTTTTGCAGCAACTCCACCACTACACTTCCAAGGTGGGTGATTTTGGTTAGGATGGCAATATCTGTGGCACTATATGGAGGTCATTGTAGCTCTATCTGCTCCAGTTTAAGGCCTGAAGCCTTTGGGGGATGCTTGTAAACCAATGTCCTAAGCCCAAATATATTGGTATCAGTCAAATGTAAGAGGGTAGGTAAAGTTTGAAAAAGAAGATGGAATACAGCTCCTAGAAGTTTATAAGAAGTAAGATGGGGGCTTAATTGGTTTATCAAACCAAGGAGATAAAATAGGCCCCAGAATTGATGATGGGAAGCTGGTATAGAAAACTGATATCAAGGTCTGAATATTGCTCAGAATCAACTGCAGGATCAAACAACCAAGAGTTGAACATCAAGCGTGATTGTAAAATTACTCATCTGACATGAGAAATAATCAAAGGGAACTGTGATAAAGAACAGCTAACAGATCCAAATTTTTGATATATGATGGAGGCACCAAGGACCTATCAAGCACCTTTGAGGTGTAATCCAAACAATCTCAACCTAGGGTTGAAGATGACAGGTCAGGTAATTACTGATTTTAAGGAAGTTGAGGTGCAGTAAAGGGGAAAGATTTATCTGCTTAAGGAATGATGCTTGTTAAAGAAAAATGCTCATAAGAAGGTAAGATAGCAATTGCTATAGCCTTGAAAAGGTTAAAATATAAGACCCTGGATCCAGGAACCAATCCAAAGAAGTTACCAGTTTTTGTTTAAACAAGTTTTCAGAAAAAACAATAAACCAAAGCAGCGGGAGAAGACCCAAAAGAAAGAGCAAGCAATAACAGGCGTGGAGAGAAAAAAGAAGCAGAAGATCCAGCCCAAAAGGTAAGAGTTACAGAAGGCTCTCTTCTAGAAGGGGACAGAAGGTAATTCAAAAGTAGTTTTTTGTAACTAAATAATTTTAAGCGTAAATTAATAGTTCATAATAGCAGCAAAAAGGTAGCACTGCCATCCATTTTTTGATTACTCCAAACAGCAATGCATTGGCAAAATTGATAGCAGACACCATGGAAAAAAGGAATTCAAAATAGAATGTAACCAGTTTGATTTTGCTAAGAATGAGGAATGAGGACTGCTATCTCCTGGAAAGCTGGTACAGCAAGTTTTATAACTGTGTTGGGGTAAAGAAACTCAAGTTCAATGTCCTGATCAACAAAATTAAAGCTGAGTGGGAAATAGATGAAAATATCTAACTAGAGCTTCTAGATGAGCATCAAAGTGTTTCCCAGAGAAGCAAGGATCTCAACAGCTTTGAGATAGTTGCACAAACTCCCTTCTCCTCTATGCCTTGTCTAGCTGGCTTACTCATCTTGAAAATGCTGCAAAAGTTATACATTGCTTGTAACCTTCTTTTTAATTTTATGCTGTAAAACAAAATTATAGCTATATAAATACATTTTAAATTTGTGCATGTAGTTTTATAACCTATGCTTTATTAAATGAAGTCGCATATAAGTTCTAGTGTAACTTTGCTTTAAAAAGCAAAGATATTAAAAACAGCTAATTTAAGATATTTTATTATCTAGCCTATAGTTTTTATTGAAGAAATTAGCTCCTTGGAATCTCTTTAGTCTATTACAAGCTATAAAATCTATACATTTATTTTAAAAACTGTATGTTTATTAGCTTCAAAGTTAGCTTCCCAAAAATCAATTTTTGCACTTCAACCTTTGATATTTTTGATTTCTGCACTTTTGACCAAAGGGACTTCAACCTAAGGAGCTTGTCCAGGAGAGCCTACTGGGGTTTCACTGTTATAGCTGTGCTACTGAAACAGGTTATATAAAGAGTAGAAAGCTGAAAGTGTAAGTATAACTATTTAAAGGAAAAGCAGGTCGATATACTCTTAGGGAAACATTTACTGTGGTACATAAGTGCTAGATTGGATTATAAATAAGCCCTTATAGAGTTAACTAGCCCCAGTTTTTAATAGGTGGAGTATCATCCAATTAAATCTTTTACTGTCAAGATAACTGCCGATCTTACTTACCGCAAACTTTAGGCGATGTGCTGAGCCAGGCACTGGACTAGTATGAGGTCAGAAGAGAGCCCAATCTCAGACTAGGCAACATCCAAGTTTATTAAAATTGGGCTCTAATTTGAGCCACCTGTGGCTTACCCAATTTGGATTTGATCCTGCCCATGAACGGGTATAATCGGATCTAGGTAAACCTATTTTTATGATGGAACAAGTATACAATTAAATATTTCAACTCAAGTTATTTTTGCTACATCCTCTTGGTTTAAACCATGAATTCCCCGCCAGATACCAGCAGGCGGCACAGATTTTTAGAAGAAATAAATCCCCCTTACCTCAGGCTTTTTCTGGAAAAGTTGGATCCCCAAGTTGGGAGAATCCATAGTTGCAAAAGTATATGATTTTGACTCTAAATGCCAAAGTTGGATCAAGTATGGAATAGTCTGCTGCAGCCATAGTACGAAGTTCAAAAAAGCTCTAAAATACACTAAAGTGATGGCAATATATTATTAATATACTATTAACATATTAATGATATATGATTTAGGTAGATATTGATTTTAGTCGCTGTAAGTTATTCTTGGCTGTTTTTTCTTCTCACTTTTGGAGAGCATTTTCATGCTTTGGTCTAAAGGGTGATTTAATACCAAGCCACACCAGGCCAGCTTTGGCTAGGTGTGAAACGATTCGAACATAAAGCATCCAGAGTGAATCCAGATACAATAAAATTATGGAGCGTTAAAGAAACCCTTACATCTGATCTTGGAGTTGATTTTAAAACAATATTTATTCCGAGATGGAAAGGTAGAGATTGAGAGGGGCAGACCCTCTCGAAATCGGGGCTCCCAAAAAAACATTACCTTCTAATTAAATCCTAAACTAAAACAGGTTTTAAAATCGATCGTTTGTAATCGTTAATCCAACCTATACTTTTGTGGATAATGTGTGGTGATTTTTGGCACCAAGCGCCAGAACAAATGCCTGCCTGGATCAAGAGGTACTTTGGCTGAATGTGTGGTGACCCAAGGAGAGTATTTAACAGCGTATGAGGATCAGTTATCGCCAGAATGAAGCTCCTCATAATCTGTATAATGCTTGGACTTAGCATAGGAGATAAGTCCAAGTATCGCCAGAAGCAGTATGCACGACCAAAGTACCCTGGAAGGTTCAACAAGCTGGCTTTCAAGGATACCTTCTCCAAACTCGACATGAACAAATGGCGCCCCGAAATCACTGCTGGCGGAGGAGGAAACTGGGAGTTTCAGTTTTACAACAACGACCGCCGAACCAGCTTTGTTGAAGACAACGTGCTTTACATCAAACCCATGCTGACCATGGATTACCTTGGAATGGACGTGGAGAAGTTTCTAAAGGAAGGCGGCCTAAACCTGTGGGGCAACACTCCGGGAATGCAATGCACTGCTAATGGCTTCTATGGCTGCGAGCGCTCTACACAGGGCGACAACATTGTCAACCCCATCATGTCCGCTCAGTTACGAACCGTAAATTCATTCAACTTCAGGTATGGACGGGTTGAAATCGAAGCCAAATTGCCTCGAGGGGACTGGATCTGGCCTGCCATCTGGTTGATGCCCAAGCATCATGCCTACGGTGGTTGGCCCGCCAGTGGTGAGATAGACATTGTTGAGGCAAGGGGCAACTCGGATAACTGCCATGGCGACGGTATCTCCACAGTCGCATCTACTTTACATTGGGGAACCCATTGGTCCAAATCCATGTACGAACTAACCACCGGCAAAGCCAAAAGCGGTGGAGCCGACTTTTCCAGGAAGTTCACCAAGTTCACGCTGGAGTGGACCGAAGAGCACATCCGCACCTTGGCTGACGGGAAAGTCATCCTGGATGTCCGCTTTGACGAACCATTCTTCAAGCGTGGCAACTACTCCAAAACCGAATTCAATCCTTGGGCCAACAGCGAAAAGAGCCGCAAGAATGCCCGTTTGACGAAGAGTTCTACCTCATCCTCAATGTCGCCGTTGGTGGCGTCAACGGCTTCTTTCCCGATACCTCAAGGTACGGCGGATGTGCCGCCAAGAAGCCCTGGAAGAACACTGACGAAAGCGCTGCCAAGAACTTCTTCAACGCCAGAGACCAATGGCTCAAGACATGGACCGACGCAGATGACCCTCACTCTTCAGCACTGGCAATCAAGAGCGTCAAAGTCTACACTGAATGAGAATCTTATAATATATCAATCCCGATAAAAATACACAAGTTAATAAGATCTACATATCTTAGGCTAATCAGCTTTATTTTTACAAATGGGCAATTATTTATCAGATTAAGCCAAGGCGCCAGCTTGAAGATGATAAAGCTTAACAGTGCTATGATTTTTTAAACCAGAACTTGCATATCTTTTACATTAGCGAAATACATATTTTATATCAGAATTTTTTAAAATGTAACTTGTAAAAACAATAAAAATAAGTCTTGCTTCGATCAATTGTTCTTTTTTCTAAGAACATTTTTCTGTCTACTTTAGTAAACCAAGAATATAACATGACAAGCTGTAAAGGAGCTCAATAGCAGCCCCAAGGTCATAAATGCTATTACCATAAATTTGGCTCATATAACTAAATTTTAAGCTTAGTTGAAAAAATGTATTTTTAAAAGACTATTTACTCTACTTGAAATATAAGGTTTCATAATCCACCCAGCTTCATGAACATGTCCTAATAAACCTTTAATATAATCAACTCTCTTTGTTTCCTTGCCATCTTTGCAAAATTTTCACAGAAAATAATCATAGAGTACTCTTTAATTTTTTAAATGTTAAAAAGAAGCATGTAGCTCACCGTGTTTAATTAAATATGAAGGGTTACTATAAAAATATTTGACTCCAAGCCGAAATATTTTTAAGCTTGAATTCTATATTATAAATATAAATGGATATTTTAAAAAATCTGAAGTATTTAAAAGTGACTCATGTGAACTCTTTCTTTCTTCCTCTCCCTCAAAAACTATTTTGAGCCCATGTGTATTTTTAATGCACATATATTTTCCCTTTTGTTTAAAACTTCTAGATAACATGCTAAAAAGACCACCAAAAATACTTTTATCATGACACTCTGCAAATTTATTTAATTAATTTTTCTTTTCTCAAATTTAGGCACCCTTTTTGAACAATAGTATAAGAACTCATAAGCTCTAAAAAGCTTAATAATTCTAGTTCATGCATTTATATCTTTAATATTATTGAACCTATCTGTTGTAAAATAATTTATTATATAGTTTCCAGTTAATAAATAGCCATATAAAAATTCAAGAAAAAAATCAAGGTCCCCATATTTAAATTTATCAGTTACTTCAAGACCAATTGCAAATCCTGATTATGAATAGTCATTTTCTCAAAACCGATCGTTTTCCTTAATTGGGGCCCACCGGGTTCAGAATTTTCCCTATAACCCTTGCTATAAAGTGTGGACCATCACCAATATTAATGGTATGCTTTCCATACTCTACATTTGATGCCTATAAGATTTTCAAGTAGGTCAATTGGCTTAAAACTTTCCTCAGTGAAATCAGGCAACATATCAGTAGCTTTCAAACCCATGGCAATAAGTGAGATTAACTCACCCCTAAGCAAGATCAACTCAGCTCAGAACAAAATTAAGAACCAATGAGTTTGTATTGAATTGACATTAGGTCTGGGTTCACTTCTATTTGGTCCAGAGAGGAGTTGATTTGGTGTATTGCCACAGCTTTGAAAGCTACTTTAATTAGTTTACATTTGAGCCACTTTGATTCATTACCAAATATTTTCAAGATGAAGGTGCTACATATATCCGTTTTTTTGCTTCAAACTTTATTATTTAAAATCAGCTTATATTAAGTGCAAAGAAGAATGAAGCATCCTTTTTTATTTTGACATCTTTATATCTTTATTTTTTTGTGTTTAAAGACTGTATTCTATTTCAGTGGATTATTCATTTAATTTATTTTAATTCCCTATAAGTTATTGTACAGGATGCTTATGTAAGCTGGCTGATCAGGGACCAACCTTTTATATGAAGTGACTTTCCCAGCTACAAGAAATCAAAATCAAGCCAGCTCAAAACAAGCTCAACCCAGGTAGTAGAACAGCTGAACTCTGATGAGTCTATATCATTCAACAATCTTTCTGTAACAGCTTCTGTTTGCTTTGAGCGCAGTTGGTTCTCCCTGTGGCCAGGAAAGTTTTTAATAAAGCAGTTTTCAAAGCTAAGATGCCAAGCAAAAAACTCATAAGTAAGCAAAATCAACTCACCTGTAAACAAAATTTTTGTGCTTGGCTCTTGGGGACGGCATCCAAGAGGGAAAAGTGGGAAATTTTTATCACAAAAGGTTTGAGGTTTGAAGCTAGTCTTGGATTAGCCTTTAGGGCAAAATTAAGGGAACATACTTTACTTCCCTGGAAAGATTAAAGATAGTTTTCTTTTAGTGAAAAGGAATGGATAAGCTTAAAGATTATAAAAGCCAACATAAATTTGGATAAACATATCATTATTAGGAGAAATGATTCTACTTAATAGCGGACTGGGAGCAGGGATTGTTCACTAGATAGACAAGGGGGATGGTTGGGTTTGAAATTGTACCAGGATCAGAATAAATAAGGTAGCACAGTCCAGAATGCATGAATATTGCAGTTGACCCATTTATGGAAAAGGGAAAGCTGTTTAAGTTAAAAGCAAACACAGCCATTTCTTTGCAAGTATCACAAATTGTAGGTTATATCAAAATAGCATTAATAGCACAATTTATGACAGAAAGCAACTCAACTGTAAGCAAAATCAACCCAGATGAAATTTTTTTTAAAAATTTGAATTTATATTGATTAACAATAGATTTGGGTTCACTTCAATTTTATTCTGAGATCCATTAAGTTGTTTACAGACTAGCAGATTTTGTTAAAATCTCAGTTGTTTTTGCTTACAAACAAGGTTTTTTGGGGCAGGAAAATATTATGTTGACAGGTTTTCTGTCAATTTTGATTCAACAATTTCTTCTCTCCTAAGTAAAATATTTAACTTTACAATAAAACAAAATATTAAACTTACTCTATTTACTAAAAAAGCTTTTATATAAAAGTATAATCATTTTTAATATCATTTTTTTGTTGTTAAGAGGCTTAATTTAAAATATTTGCCTTATAAGAATCTAATGAAATTAAATTAACTGCCATAAAATAAGAACATTAAAAGTTGTAAAAATAATTTTATATTGGATTTTAAGTTCTTTACTTTTGAACCTTGTTTTTTTATTGCTACAAAGTGTCAAGATTTTGTGTTCTTGAAGAAGAAGAGTTGTTGTTTTTATTAAAGGTATTATGCATGTTGAGTTAGGGATATCTGTATGGGGACAGATGTGCTTTCAATTGGTGTGGGTGATTTCAGCAACTGGCGGAGTCCTGTGGTTACTGGAGCTAAGTAAAGAGAGAGTCCTGTGGTCTTTGGGACACGACACCAGCTGTGGTGGTTTGGCAGGATTATGGAAGTAACAATAATACACTCTTATTGTACTTGACACTACTACTAATTGGTTTAGCAGTAATGTTGATGATTCTTATTTTTGTCTGCCTTCCAAGTGATCTTGGAAGGACTTTTTATAGTGTGAAGGTGGCAACCAGACTGGCGTCTAGCTGTGGATAACTCTTTACTAGCTAGTCTATCATCCCCAAGCTACTAGTTTCACCCCCAGAGTTGGATTCCAAACCTGAATAAGGTTTTGGAATGAGGTAATATCCTAGGCTGCTAGTTTCTCCTCTCCAGCCTGGATATCCCTTGACTTAGTTGAGGCCAACTAAGTTGATATCCATAGGGCCGGGTCTCATCTTATGCTTGGTGTAATGCACAAAAATCACACAGGCAGTCTTCTGTCTCATTTCTCAGTGAAACAGGATGTTTGTAATTTCCCGCCTTCATTCCATGGGGCGGGTTTGTGTCTATTTTGGGATCCAAAATGCCTAGCACCTATTTACAGAAGCTTCCAGATTGACCAATGACCTGTGACCCAGAATGTCTCAGGTGTCTTCTGGATTATAAACTATATTAGTCTTGATATAGTTTCTCCGTATTCTGGAATAGACGTCTCACATCTGGCAGTGGCCCATCTATTGTTAAACCATAGCTTTAGTGATGAGAATATGGATCAATCAACTCTGATAGATCAGGATTTACTGACAAAAATTTAAATATTTTACTTGGGAGAGAAAAATAGTTGAATCAAATTTGATAGAAAATCCATCATTGAAAAAATTGACAGAATATCTTCCTGCCCCGTTTTTTCACTCAGCGCCATAGCTCTTAAAACTAATCTACATCCTTTTAATAACCATTTTCAAGCATCAAAACTATGGTTACCATAATGTTTAAAAAGATTAAGTTCTATAAGAGATTTAATAAACCTTGTCAATTAGCTTTCCCCCCTTTATTTCACTTTAATAACTTACTTGGGACAGCTGTGCTTTTTAGGATCAAAAGCAGAATGATCTATTTTTCTAGAAGCAAAAAAATTTAAATGGTATTAAAAATGATAAGTTAAAAAAGTGATAATTAATCTCATGATTTTTACTCAAAATTAACAGGTGATAAAATAAAATGAAAGCTGTAAAACCCTTTACAAGGTTTATGAATCTACTTACAGGAAAAAATAGCTGTAATCCCAGTGGCAAATAAACTACAAGCATTACATACAGGTATATTAAAGTGTGACAGAAATTGCCAGATAGTAAGAAGCTGTCTTCATGTGGTGGGAAATCACCCACCAAATCCACATAGAGTTAATGATTAACCACCAACGCAGCTTCAGATACTGTTTTGTGAAATTTCCAAATGAGATACTAGGGTTAAGTAAAATAATTAACCCTAACCAAAGTAGCCCAAGATAAATAGCCTGTGCACCTTAAAATATGCAGCCTGGGTGCTGATTTCTAAAAATAGTTAGTCTACTACTTCTTTATCCTAATACTATATCTGTTGTGGTATAGTGATAGCCTGAGTAAGGACAGAAGAATATAAGAAGATAATAAGAAAAACTGGTTCTTTATTTGATATGTTAGAAGGTTATATAGTGGGGGCAGGGGAATTATTACCAAAGGAAAGAGGCACCAAAAGAAGGACTTGCCATATGGAGCCAGTGGGGAAATGACATTGGAAAGTGCCTGGGCAAGAAAACAACCAGTTTCATGCGCCTTGCCAAATGGAGGAAAGTGGCTCTTAAATGCTTTAAATCTATTATTAGCCGGGGAAGTAAAGACTGAGTTTTATGCACAATAAACCTTTGATTCAAATATCGCTTTTTAGGTGCAATTAAATGAGCTTACAGGCATATAATAGAAAATGCGGCAAAACAAGTGGGCAATTGGGCAATCATTATATTGCCCTTAACATAAACAGACTATGTTTTGGCTGATACATTCAATAATGCAACACTGCAAAAGCATCATATTGTCTTCAGAATAAAATTCAGGACATTGAGACAGAACCATATTTTCAGTTTTGAAGGTAGGTGGAAAAACTCCAAGATCAGCAGGCATGAGATTAACATTGGGCAAAGGCAACAACAAAGTTCCAACAGCAGGGCCCCATCTTCCAGTAATGATCCGGCTGAGAATCAGATTTTAGGGGATGTAGTGCAACAACCCAACTACAGGATGCATTTGAAATTAAGTTTAGACTAAGGTATATATGATTTTATTGAGTAAAAGTTTTTGGGAGGACTCAACTCTTAAGAGTTGAAACAGTGAAAATTATTCAATATATATCAAAATTTGACTAAGCAATACTGCCTGGATCCTGGGCTCTTATTACTTCCTGTTGTGAATTTGGCCTTGGATGTCTTGGAGATTAACGTATAGAGTGCTAGCTTTGGAAAGTATGGTTTCAGGCCTATACACAAATTAATACAAGTCTTAAAGACTCTGAAGTCTTTATCCTTAAATCTAAGGTAACAACTAAGTAGAGTGTAAAAGCAAGTAGATAATGTGTGTAGGTATAAAAGTATATGTTTATTTAGAAAGAAGGGAAGTTTATATACTATACTGGCTGAACAATGGATGCAGGAGTGTTATTAACACCTGCATCATTGTCAGGAACATTACAGGATCTTCTGGTGTCCACCAGGCTCTTGCATCCATGTTATTTCCATCTTGGGATGATCCAGACAATCTGACAGAGAAGAGTGGATGCACATTACCCCAGAGTGGCTGCAGCTTGCAGCTGCCCATTACGGAAGCTGCTTTTAGTTCCTGAACTCAATCCAACTGGATGTAACAGGTCAGCTGAATCATCGTAACATCCAAGATACAATTAGAATTGCAAATCTGTCAGATCTGACGGATTTAGGTGCAAATCAATTAGCCTTGACTACCAGGATTAATTCCACTGATAGCCTTGAACATTCTAATATGCACCTAATTTACAACACTTCCACATTTTCAAGTGAGTATCTATTTCAGGTTGCAAAGAACCCTTGAGTGACCAACTTCTGATGACCATGCTGATAAATAAGATCATATTGGGTGACCCTCAAATTACGTCAATTTATCAATATCAACTTACAGGGGGGATCAGATTCAACTGGCACACTGGAGCAGCTGTAACCCATTTTTGATCAACCATTTGATTCAAGTCCATTAAATCAGTCAATTTTGTTAAAGGTTTCCTGGCTTTTCAAACTTCCCTACTTGGCCAAATAATCCCTGGCATTATGGAACTTACTGTGACACAAATGGGGTGCTTTTTTACCTGAACTTCTTCAGCAATCCAATCATTTGGATTTTAAATAAAAACTAAGGTTTGAGTCCAAGCAAAAAGCTTAATTAGAACATTAACTTTTATTAAGAGCATGCAAAGCAAACAGCTTGAGAGTTTAAAAATGCAGTGGCCCAAAGAATTACCTGGGCACAAGCATTTTAGAGGAAAAAAATAAGCATGGGCAGATGAACTGAAGATTTCTACACAATTATTATATAAATATAAGTGCAGAAATAAATAAAAGGAAAATATCTTTAAAGAAGAATGTTTTTTATAAAATAATAAAAGCTTTCAAAGATGTATCTACTATGAAATTAGTAATTTTTAGATCTGCCTTTAGCTTCAATCACAGCAGCAAATCTTCTGGGGTATAATGAACTAGGTGCTTTAAAGTTTTCATAGAAATTGCTTCCCACGCTTTCACCACTCCAAGTTTAATATCCACAATGTATTTCTTTAGAGTTTTTTTAGCAGATTAGATTTTGACATCATCCCAAATATGTTCAATGGGATTCAAATCTGGGCTTTGAGGAGGCCAATTCAAACAAATAATCTGTTTATCATCCAACTATTTTAAGGATTTTTTTTGGATTTTTAGATAGGGATGTTACCTTGCATAAAGATATAGCTGGCTGGTTCTTGAAGATACTTAATAAATGGATGAAGATTCCAACCAAATAACCTTATGTAAACACCAGCATTCACCTCACACTAATTGGCAGGATTACTCATCTTGTATTGGCTGTAGAACAGCCCTAAAATATGCTATATTGGAATTCATTTTTAACAGTGGGCTTTAAGCATTCAATATTATAATTTTTATAAGATTTGCAATAGACCTTTTAGAATCTTTGAGATCAACAGAGCTGAACTTTAGTCTTATCAGACCAAATCCACTTTTCCCAAAAAGATATGAGATAGTTAACATATTTGTGAGCAAAAGCCAATATTTTGGCTTTACTTTTTTGGACTTATCAGAGATTTTTTTTGGAAAAACACCCATAGTACCCCAGTTTATGAAGTCTATTGCAAAAAGTGGCCTTGAGATATTGATATTAATACCAATATCAATATCAAAGGTATTTTTGATAGTCTATCTCATTTGACTAGCAGTTATAAATCAACTTTTCAAAAATATTTTAACAATAAACCAATCATCTTGAACAGTATTTTTTTAGCACATACTGATCTTGGGCAATTTTTTACTGCATTAGTTTCCTTGAACTTGAGGTAAATTTATTAACCAGTTTCTTTGCTAATATTGAGTTGCTTAGCTATCTTTCTATAAGATAGTCGCATTTCTTTAGCTTAAAAAACTCAGCTATGGATATACTCAGGTATTTCTTCTTATCTTAGCCATACTTTATTTTAATAAGGTTCTCTAACCCCAATTTATAATCTAGGTAAGTTTGAATAAGAGGTGCTGTTGCATATTCATTTTATCTGCATTAATACTCTTAAAGGTACAGCTATTATTTTTTTCATATTTACTTCCTTTTTATTTTTTTACATATTTTTATATATCATGCTTGTGTAAAAATCTGTGGTGCATCTGTTCATGCTTTTTATAGCAAACTTCATTGCTTAAATTTTGCTTCCCCCTCTAAAATACTGCTGGCTGGGTAATTTTTTGAGCCACTGCGCTTCTCCAGTGGGAATGTTGAACTTTGGACCAAGTTTCAATCTCCTCTCTGAATTTCCACCATATAAATACAGCATTTTCATCTTTTTTAAGCCAATCTTTTTAATCCTTGAAGTAGAATACTTCCATCTAGAAAATTCCACTGCCAACTCCTTGTTTTGGTTTTCACAGTGCACCACCCAGAAACAGCAACTGTGGTAAGTTTGAATAACTAGTGATTGACTCCCTGGTGCTCAACGCTATAGTAAGGTGAGAATTCAGCTTTTTCCCTGATTGACAACTGAAAATTGACACTTTTTTAATTAACAGATCTTGATGTACTGAAAACTCTTAATGTAAAAAATTAAGCCTTACAGCTATGGTATACTAAAGTGACTCCAGAGAGCTCAAAAATTCAATAAAAAAATACCCTGATTAATAAAAATAAGGAGAAATAAGAAATTATTTCCCATTTTACTATGTAATTTACACTCTTTATTATAAAAATATTTTTTTATTACCATAAAAGTTATAAAAACAATGAACCAAAAATAAACACAGCTACAAAAAAAGTTATGAAAAATATGAAGAAATGTAAATCTTTATTTGATATAGTTTATATAAGCACAACTGTGAATATCATATGTTTTATTAGGAAATTAACAAAAATTAAGGTATTTCACTTACTTTCAACTATAAATATTCATCTCAAACTTACCATGCATACACAAAATAATCACTGCTATCTAATTAAATTAAAAAAATCAAAAAATTAAAACTAAAACTGAATGGTCAAAACTAAAAAGTAAAAATTAAAGCTAAAAAGTTAAAAGTTAAAAGTAAAAATCATATAACCAAGCAAGCAAGCAAGCAAAAAAGTTTACTTCTCATCCTTCTTTCCCCGTTTCATTTTAGCCCCTTCCAGGAGGGCAGTGACAATAAGCTCAAGCTGCTGCTTAAGCTCAGAGGCCTTATACTTGTGCTTGGCTGCACCCTGTATGGCCTTGGTGAAGAGGGTGGCACGGGTTGTAGGCTTAGTGGGGGGACGCGGTTGGAGAGATCTTGGAGCTTGGAGATTGTTTTATCTTGCTCATGCTGCAGAAGGGAGAAGAACTTATTGAAATTTGGATGAAGCCCAAAGTTGGCCTTAAGATGCTTGTGATAAGCCTCTAATACCAAAGTGGTCCTGAGCTCCCTGTTGATGGTTACCCGGTAAATGTTCCAACTGGCTTTGGCACAGGCCTTGTCTTGCCTCTGTGTGACAACCTTCCCAATCCACTGGGGCTCAAAGTACTCAAGGAAAGGCTTGAACTCTGGGTACTTTGCTATGTAAGGATCCTTTGAGAGCACCTCAAACCCCTGCGCAGTGTGCTCTGGCTTTAAAAAAGCCAAGGCACTGAATTGTGCCAGCACAAATTTGCAGGTGTCCAAAGTGTCCCTCTGGCTCAACCTACTAAGCTTGGCGTGGGCCTGCACGTTACAAGCAACTTCTTGGCGGAAGTGGAAGTGGCACCCCTGAACCTCCCTGCTGAACAGCTGCTCAAATGAATTGAACTAAGCAGGCTCAAAGTCCATGATGCACATGTGAGGCCCAAGAGCTCTTAGCCTCACCCTTTCCTCCAAGTCCAGGGTGGCCTGGTCCTTGTCAGAGGCAGGTGGGTTGGCGCAGGTGTGTGTGGGGGTTTCTTGGATTTTTCATTGTTGGCAGGAGGAAGGAGGGCAATTGCTTGGCAAAGGATTAAGAACGCACGTGTGTAAATGGCCTCAGTGGCCCTAGGAAGAAGAAAGAACACAAGTGGAATCACCCAGATGTCAATCTGGGCATGGATCAACCAGAGCTGCTTGAACATCCAGGGGAAAGTGGCAAAGGTACCATCAACTAGCCAGGTTGAAGCCCTTTTTAATTCCAGCAGGTTTTGCTGAGTGGCATAGCAAATTATACAGTCTTTGCTTCCAGGTCCATCATCATGGAGGAGGAAGCGCTCCCCACTCGGAAACTGCTTGAGCTCATGAGTGAGCGTAAGCTCAGAGAAGACGTCTGAAGCCTTAGGGGGAGGAAGATTGGCAGAAATTCTCTTATTGCTGATGAATTTAATAAGTTATTCCTGAGTGGGCATCAACTTAAGATTGTTGGGCTTCAGGTGCTGAAGGACCTTGATGGCCAGATCTAATGCGCAGAGGTTGGCAGAGTTTGGGATGACTTGGACCAGGTACCACTTCAGCATACAAGTGATCAGGTGATTGGGGGGCTCTCAGGTGTGCTCCCCCTTTTCTGCAGTAACCTGCTCCCAACCCTTGGTGTTTAGCTGGGCCCTGCAAGTCTTGTCCTCACATATGAAGTGTTTGCTTTTGGTTTTTTGTTTTTGATTATTACAATTGGAAATGTAATTATTGGCAACATACCCAGGACCACCCTTTACAAACATGATCAGGAAGTAACAGGGGAAGTGCTTGGGAACTTTGAACTCTCCATCCACATTGAAAATATTGTGGATGGCCAGTGGATCCCAAGCCATATGACCAGAAGCTTTGAACTTCTTGGAGTACTCCTCAGGCTCATCTTGGGAGTCAGATGAGGGAGGAGGGAAAGAGCCATCAGGAGGGGGGAGGGGAAGGATTCTTTGAGGCCTGCTTAGATGTCTCCTTTTTCTTACCAGAAGAAGAGGTGGGCTCCTTGGCAGCCTTTGACTTCTTGATGCTGTCACTCCTTGGTGGGCTCGGAGTCAGTCTCTGAGTGGTAAAAGGAGTGATCAGTAAGATCACCATCAGATTTATTGGGGGAGGAATTTTTGGGAGAAGGTGAAGGGGATATGGAAGATGAGGGTGGAGGGGGGAAGGAGTAGGAGGAGATGGAGTGGGGGGAGATGGGGTTAGAGACTTTACCTTTGCAGGCTTCTTGGCACGCTTGGGAGTGGAGGCAGTTTCTTTGGAGCCCTTGGAGGATTGGCGCTTGGGCTGTTGACTGTTCTTGTTTGATCTTGTCTAAAGAAAAGTTTAGTTTTGTAAATAAAGAAGTGTGAAAGATATGAAACACAAAGAGGTAAAGAAAAACAAAAGTTAGGTAAAAATTATGCAAAGAAAGTTTTATTTAGCAAGAAAAAAACATAAAAAAGTGAATAGAAGCAAATTAGAAACTCAAAGTATAGATATAAAGGTTAAAACATAGAAAATAAGTGAATTTATGATGAAGCATCAAAGATGTTAGGTTAGCATAACATCTTAGGGCTAAATCAATGTAAAAGTATAATAAAAAATCAAAACAAGTATATAAAAGTTATATAGAAAGTAGCAGAAAGAGTAGTAGATTATAATTGCAAAAAAATTATTATGTGGATTTTTTTATTGGGAGTTGAAAATTCAAAACATAGTAAAGTGTCAAGTTTGGCACTGTCAATCAGCTGGGAAAAGCTGAATTCTCACTGTCAAGTATGTCAGAGTTGAGCAGAAAAATCAAATTTACTATGTTTTTTTACATATAAAACTTGCTTAAATTTAAAACAGGGTTGAAAGTTAACCCAAAAGCAAGGCAGTTTCATATGCTCAAAAATAAAAAATACAACATAAGTTAAAAAAGTAAATGAGTAGGAAGATGTTTATTAGTGATTAGGGCATGCTGTGAGGAGCTGTGAGTGAATTATTTACCATAGTGTTGGTTAAAACATCAAGAAGCTCTCTGTACTAATCCCCAAGTTAAAGTGTTGAATGAATGAGTGTCAAGTGGCGCTCATAGTGTGTCACTTATTAATTTAGCCTTAATTCCAAGCCTTTGATTAGTTAAATCCAAAACCAATTGGGTGGCAAGTGGTTAGAGTCAAACAGAGGGGGAGTCAAGTTTCCTTTTTTTATAAATTACATATGGAATCTCTTAATAAATTGGGCTTAATTCATGTGGCACCACATAATCCACAAACCCAGGAATGACATAATGTAAAACAAGTGGGGTATTTGATTAATGTCTATATCACTAAATCCAGTATAGTGGTGCTTGGGAGCCTAATTGACGACTATGGACACTAATAATACAAATATAATAGTTAATAAAAAAATTTATATAAGTGCATATGTATTTTATTAATAAAATTAAAATTTTGCTTAAAAAGTGTCAAACTAGTCACTTTTTTGTTTTAGAGTGTCAAACACAGGTTCTTTATTTCTACTAGTAACTTTACTTATAAATTGCCCCTTGAATTGGTATTTTAGCTAACCAAATTATTAAACGGAGTCAAATTCAAGTGAATTTAAACTCAGTTTTTGGTTTCAAACCCCAAAATTACTAGTAAAAAGTAGCTTAAAATCAGTTAAGCTGAAAATACTAATAGATTCACTTATGCGGCACTCAACTCCCTGGTACTCGACACTTTGTCGAGTACCAGGGAATCAAACTTACCACAGTTGCCCCAGAAACGGAATCCGAGCCAGTGATATCCCCATCGAACCTTGATATTTAGCCGTGAAACCCCTGCCAAGGTAGACAAGCCAATCCCAGACAGATTGATTGGTTCATGAATACCCATGGGACTAATAGTACTTAGTTGCCTTCACAGGCTAAAAGGAAAAGATGGAAATGCTCAAGTTGATATGACTTAAACCAAATTAGATTACATGGCGCTATATGTTCCAGTTGTTGGAAACGGTTTAGAGCATGGTCCTATAAAAAGTCAACGTCAGCCTACTGCCAGGTTAATGGTTTTTAACCTACTGGTTGAATGCCCAGAGAAATTACTAGCGACTTAAAAGGTTCTTGTCCAAGGAGATTTCCTTTGGAGAAAGCAAGGAATGCTATCAAGGAATACCAGATTTTATTCAGAGAGGGTTGGTGTGAGAAAAGCCAACTTTAGGTGCATAGCTGGGCAGAATTTTCACATGGATGCGCCGTTGTTAGTCAAACCTTGGCAGCGGGATGAAACCCTGATCTTGGCTGATGTATAGGGGTTATGCAAGTTGATTAGTTAGCCAAACCCAAGCTTTTGACAGGGATGGTTGTCGAGTAACCAAGTGGAAACTGATGGTATCTCTCCACTGGGGCTGATAAGCAGGCTGGACGTATCAGTTTGAGAAGATTCCATGCTTGGTATTACCCCCGTCGAAGGGATGGATAATCTAACTGTACATTTGTCATCGCAGCTGGCCTTGTTTCGGTAGGCTCAATCGTAGCGATCCCAGCTGGGAAGGTTAATAAATTTTTGGATTAACATGCGTCAAGCAAAGATCGCTCAGGGGGAGAAGTGCTAAGGAGCTGTTAAAAATGAGAACCAAGTACCAACTTTTAAAATCCACAAAATTAAGAATAGTTTATTTAATAAAAACATAGCAGCAATCCATGTAGTGGAAAAAGTCCTTGTAATGAGACGGTGTGTGGGGAACATAATGGGAATTGAGTGGAGAGTGAGGTTAAGGAATGCGGGGACAGAATAAAACCGATAACTGCGCCAAGGAAAGAGAAGGTTCTTGATGTTTTTTAAGAACGCCAGAGAAAAGCTCAAGGAGAAGCGTCCGGCTGTAATTACCAAGGCACTTCACTTCGCGGGAAGTGTACTTGTTCCAGTATCAGCGGGAATACCAAACTTCCCATCAACGACTAAGCCTGTTGAACCCAAGCCTCCAACGAAACCAGTGCAAGTATCAGACGATAAAGATTCTGGCCACTGTAAGGATGCTAGTCCACGTCAAGCACCTATTTTCATTGCCTCAGCCGAAATCCCTTCTTTACTTGCTAAGCTTGAAGCATCTACTCCTTTATTCGAAATACCATACTCGGAAGCACAAGGTGACTCTAAATCCTATACCACGGAAGAGGTAGCGTCGCCAATCGACCAACCTCGAAGTTGCAAAGCAGATGAATCAGGTACTGAATCGCCTGCTTCTTTGGCATCGCCCAGGATTAGATCTCCAAACTGCGAGATAGCTGATGGGACTCCTGATTGTGAAGCATTCACTAAGGCAATTTGTAATCCTGAAGACACAGAAGCCGAAATCCCTGTCTGTGAAGCATTTTCTAAACCAAAGGCTTTCATCTGTGGCCAAGAAGTTCCAGAAACCGGCCCTCCTTCTTCCAACGCGTCCCCTAAATCTGAAGCTCAAGAGTATCGCTCAGTAGAATCAGAAGTCGAATCTATTTCTCCCAGCACATATCCCAAATCTGAGTATCAAATGTACGAACAGAAAGAATATTTCGAAGCTTCACCTATAATCGAAGCTGTAGCATGCGAGCCAGAATCTGTTGTATCTAAATACCCTGCCCATGAACGAGAACTCCATTCTTCTAAATCTTCTTCCATGTTTTCTTCGGAATCATCGCTCAACAATGAATCTCCCATCTGTGGCCTGATAGAGATAGAAGCCCAGACGGTTAGATATGAAGAATCACCAATAATGGTAGCTCAAGTTTATGAATCACCCGATACTCCTTCCTCCCAAATCTCACCAATAATTGAAGCTCAAGTCTGTGAACCTCATGAACCGGAACCCAGCACTCCTGCCTCGGAAGTAAATCCCATATGCGAGTTGGAAGACCCAGGATCTGATTCTTCCACCTCTAAACCATCACCAATAATTGAAGCACAAGTCTATGAAACCCAAGAACTTGGCCATGTACTCTTGTATTACGAGGATCCCTCTAAAGTCGAAGCTCGTATATGTGATTCAGAAGGATCTGAAGCCCAAACGCCCGCTTATGAAACTTCGCCAATGATTGAAGAATCAGATACCAACCCCCATTCTTCTGAGGCTTCGCCATTGGTGGAAACTCTCATCTGTGAGCCGAAAGAACAAGAAGTCGAAACATCTTCTGAGTCTTCGCCAAAGATTAAAACTCTCATGTGTGAGTCAGAAGAGAAAGAAGGTGAAACTCCGGCCTCGAAAACATTATCACGATTTGCATCGCCAGTTTTTGTGTCAAATTGTAAAACTCCTGCTTCCGAGGGATCACCGAATATTGAAGATATGTTCTGTGAACAGGAGGAGCCTGAAGCTGAAACGCATGTAGATGATGGTTTGGATAGGATAGAATCTTCCATATATGAGTCCAGATATTCTACTTCTGAGGCATCGTTAAATATACAATCCCCTACTTTTGGATGTCAGAATTCGGAATATAAACATCTTACTTCCGAAGCTTCGCCTAAAGCAGAAACTTCAATCCGTGAGACAGAAGAGGAAGAAGCTGAAACTCTTGCTTCGCCAACAACAGAAGTTCAAGTTTGTGAAAATCAAGGGCATGAAGCCTCTTGTGAGATATCACCAAATGTTGAAGGTCTATCTGAAGCCGAAACTCCTGCTTCTGAAGCAGCAGCTGAGATAGAAGATTTTGTATGTGATCCAGGAACCGACCCATTGAACTGTAAAGGTTTCTCCAAGGCTGTATCCCCAGGTTGTTATTCCGAAGAGCTTGAAATCAGCACTCCTCCTTCCCAGATATCTTCTAAACCTGCATCTCTCGTCTATAATACACAAATCGAAACTCCTGCTCCAGATGCATCTTCAGACTGTTGTTCTCCTTCCCCAGAGTGTGGATCTTCGGAAGAATCCCTTAAGCTGGAATTTAATGGCTCTGTTTACGAATCAAAGGCCTGCGCAAGTGAAGAATCTATCGCTCCAGAGTTTGGTGCACCTGAAATTCCAGCCCTGCGCTGCGAATCACACTTGACCCCGATTCAAGCTTACCATGACAGTGTTGAAAACGTTCCTGTACCGCCCACAATAATTGAATCGGAGTCACTCGAGACCTTCCTTGACGACCTTCCTATCATGGACGTATCCAATTTGTTCCGGAGCCTTGTTAGCCCATTTATCCCCTCCCTGGCGTTAAAGGCGACTTCTCTGCACAAGCTTCCAGATATCATGCCATTCGAAAAAACAAGCGATGGTCTATTTGAAGAGCCTAACTGCCTATCTCCACCTGAATCACCCCCTCAGCGTGTCCCTAGCTATACTGAAGTGGTTTCGTTTGAGGATTTAAGTGCCATGATCCAATCACAGTACACCGAAGATTTTTTCGTTGCCGAGACGCTCATGGAAGAACTAGCCATTGGAAGTTTAAATGTGGTTGGGGATGTAGCAGTACCGGCTGAGGATTCTTCCAGCGATGAAGAGATAGATATTCCTATGAGACAAGCCAATGAAGATTCCCCTGTTGCTGAGACGCCCATTGAGGAACGTGCCGTTGCAGACTCGAATGTTGAGACTGTAGAAGCCTCAAAGGAAGGTTCTTTGAGCAATGATGATATGGTTACTTCTATGGGGCAAGTTGCTGAAGCTTCTTCCGTTACCGAGACGCTCATGGAGGAACAAGGCGCTGTCGATTCATTTGGTGAGGAGGATATATGTGCTTCTATGGAGCAATTCACTAAAGGTTCTTCCGTTGCTGAGGCGCCCATGGAAGAGCGATTCATCGAAGATGCAACTGAGGTTGAGGCTATAGAAATCCCAAGTGGAGCTTCGATCAGCAATGTGGATATAAATATCCCCACGGAGAAATTCACCGAAGGTTCCGCCACTGCTGAGACGCTCATAGAGGAGCAAGTCATCGAAGGTTCTTTAAGCGATGAGGATAAAGACAATTCTGAGGAGCAAGTCAATGAATATTATTCTGCTGCTGTGATGGCCAAAGAGGGAAAACCCAATGTAGAATCAAATGTTGACAAGGCTGTAGAAGCTCCTATTAGTGATTTCTTCACCGAAAAGGCTAGAAACACTTCTACGGGGCAAATCATTGGAGATTTAAGTATCGTCCAAGCTATGCAAGACCTGATTGAAAACCAAATGCTCGAGGATTCATTAATGGCAGAAACTATACAAAATCCTATAACAGCACAAGACACTGAAGATTCAACCACGATTACTTCTTTGAAACAGCCCAATGAGAATTCAAGCCACTTCCCCAAGGCGAACAATAACAGACAAGTAGAAATTACCCCCAAACTCTTACAGGAGGTTCAGCTTGGTGAAATCCAAATACCTGCTTATACCGAACGAAAGATAACCATGTCCCGCACAGAAGTTACTCATATGAGAAGCCTGGAGCCCGATTCTCCACCCAATCCAGAATCTGACCTTTGGGAGCAATACCTCGTTCATTTCTTTATCATTGCTCTACCCTGTGTCAGTCGCTTGATTACAATGGCATGTATTGTAAACCCTTTTCTATGGCCAGTTAGCTTCCTGTACGCATGTTTCATCTACGAAAAATCACGTAGCACAGGCTTCCGTAAACCTACTTCTAAAGGTTGGAGTCTTGGTCAGGCATACGCTGAATACTTCCCAACTAAACTCAAGACTGAAACTACTTTTGACCCCAATCGGAAGTATATCTTCTTGTACCACAGCGAGACCAAATCGGATGCATCCCTTGCTGTATTTGCAGCATTCACTGCCCAATCACAATTGAGCCACCATGTCTATTTCATGGCCCCAAAAGAAGAATTCTCTTCGCCTTTATACCGTGAAATCCTACTTTCCTCTAAGATGGCAACAAACACCAAATCCACAATACTGAGTATCCTCAAGAACGGCCACTCATGCTTAATCCCCACAAATGACAATCCCAGCTCCATAGCGCCCGATCTCCTTGAAATTGCCAGCATCACTGGGTAAGCTTACCTTTTAAACTATTACTCAACTCTAGTGCCTCACTTGTTCCTGTCTATAGCTATGGAACATACTCTGCCTTCCATCCCCACACAAAGTTTGCAAATGCCATGGACAGCTTAGGTCTACCAATCCCTTGTTTCTATGGCCAGGGAGATCGTTCATCGGTAATCAACCCACTGCCAAAGACAAAGGCTATCGATATCATAGGTAAATCTATCTTCTACGTCGACTAACTTAATCAGCCGGAGAACCTACTCCCTCTTTTGCCGGCCAGCTTAACCAGGACGTCGAGCATCTCCAAAACTCATACCTGAGAAACGCCATTGCACTGCATCTCAAACATTATCATCTGGAATGACAAAGTTCAGTCCCTAAGAATACCAAATAAACGCTATATTAAATAAATACCCAACCTTTTAACCCCAACTATCTCATTTGTTTAAAACATCACAACTGAACATTTAGAAATAACATTAGTCCCAATCTCATGTGTCATTTCTCATATCATTAAAATCTACATTATAAAAACCCCCCATAACCAATCAGAAATGAGTCAAAAGCACTCTATTTGAAGGCTGGACTTGGCACTTAAAAAATAACTTCCATCTCAAGCTATAGCTCTCTGTGACAAATCTTCCCAGAGAAAACTTCACAAACTCCACCTTCACAACCCTGGCCATCCGGATCACCTCCCCTATCCACATAAACATTCCCACCCCCAAATAAATTTCTCCACTGTATTTCAACTACCATTACTCACCCAGGTTCAAAAGGCAACTATGGTGAAGTTTAAAACTCATATATCACTGGGAAATCAGCCAGCAATAGTTTGAGTACCTGGTCAAAGCAAAACCAGTAAGTTAGAATGTGACTGACCAGACAGCCATCATCATTCTAGAGAACTTGGTTACAGGGTTGAAACATCCAAAAGATCCTCCCATATATCCCAGCAAGTAATGCAATGCCAAGAAGGATAGCAGAGCAGTAGCCAAGTATCAATTCAAACTTGGGTCTTGAAAATATACTTGATCATTTTGGTAGCTAGCAAACTGATTATAACCTAGTCTGGGTCCATAATTTCAGCTGATGGAGTAGATAGATCCAGGGTCCCCATGAAGGAGGACTAAAAGGCCAGAAGTAAGATCTTAATCATCTTCAGCAGGGAGTTAAGTATGCCAATTAAACATCTTAAAAGGTATGGACTTTAGGCTCAGTGATATCACAAGGTCTATGATTTAAGGAGTTCTTTTCTTTATCAAATTTCTTAAAACATTTAATTGGGAGGCCCAAATTAAGGGGTTAGTTAAAACATGGTTTGGAATTAAAATAGAGTTCCAGGTGATAGTAGGGCCTATCTTTTTAAAAATTTTGTCCAGCCAATTCTAAATGAAGGCTAGCTTCAGGTTCTGGGCCAATAGGAGTTGATTTTTAAAATTGGGCCTTGAATTAAGCTTTTATTTCTTCCTAAGACAGATCCTGAGCCTATTGTCTTGCCTTGGTCTAGATTTTTGAAAACAGTCAACATTTGATTGGATTGACTTAGGTGAGCAACTTGGTCCTGGAATTCAGGCTTGGCTTCTGGGACTGTCTTGGATGTGCTCAGAAGTAGTACAAATATCTTTTGGGTGGTTTGAAGATTTAAGAGCTGCTGCATATATCATATCATTGTTACTGTAGCCTTTCTATTCTTTTAGAGGGTTCCATATTGGGTCACTCTCTTTATTGACATCATTAGGCCCTGAATTCTTGGTTGGTGCTATCATAGTTATAAGAGGTGAGTTAAAATCTGGATGGTGATAACTAGCAGTTTTTCTTTTTATATTACTGGCAGAAGAGAAATAAGATGGTTTTGGTGTGGGGCTCCTGTTCATTGGTCCCCATTGTGTGTCCTGGGTCAAAGTCAGGGACCAGCTGAAAGGGGGTGTCACTCCCTAGTTAGGGCATATGACTAAGTTAGAGCTTGTACTTGCCTTGAATCAAAGCAAATTCTTCCAAGACTTTTCCTATCACTAGGCAAGCATCCCCTTTATGCACTTGAACCTCAGCTGGGGCTAGACCCTCTGGGGGATGATACCAATCTTTCAAGAGTCTTGTGAACTCAAACCCAATAAATTCCCTTCCTCTATCTATCATATCAAGGTGTCTAGTCAAACTTTCACACTCTTCCTGGGAAGTCTTACTATTGGCAAACCTTCAACAGATTTTACAATAGGTATCCTCTTCCCCTTGGCTAGGATAAAAGATGTTAGACAATTCACTCATAGGAACTACTGTACCACTTAGAAATATGTGCAGGGGTCAAAATGGGTGTTTATTTGCTTCAGAAGGAAGATCCCCTTAAAAAAACTTCTGTTATGGGCCCCGGATGGTATGGGAAACAATAGAGTTTTGCCAATACTTGGAGTCATCTTTCAATTTCTTAGACTCCTTGTGCTTGGTCTTTGGCTCCTGCTACTTTATCTTGGACTCCTACTTCTGGTTCTGTTCCTTGTGGCCTTTGTAATCCACTATTTCTAATACCTTGAATGCTCAAGACTACTCTCACTTTTATAGCTCCTGGTTTCAGTCTAAATTCTCTCTCAGAACTCTTGTTTTCCAAAGCTTAAACTATCCAGTTTAACCACTGAAAACATTGATATAGTAGGTTTCAGCCTGCAGCCAATCACAAATCTATATTGAGAAGTTTTGCCAAAACAGTTACCCAAATCACTTGCCCTTGACCCTGGTTTGAACCTGGCATTGTGTTGCCCCAGATAAACACTTGCTCCACATTTCAAACAGTTTTTGCCATAATTCCCATCACATTTCCCCAGGCAAACTTGAGCACTTCCACCTATGTTTTACTTAAGGATTTTTTGAGGCCTAATTTCTTCAACGTTTCTCTGTATTTACCCACATTTTCCCCCCTGTTGTAACTGTGCTGTTTTAGCAGAGTTACAAGGGGGGAAATATTTAGAAACTAGATAATAATCTTTATTGAGAGATAGTGATTATATAGTCATTTTGAATCAAGGATAACAGGAACATGATTGTGTTAATCACACGGTTGGATGGTGAAGGAGGTGGCTTGATCCTGGTAATGGTTCAAGCGCCAAAGCAAGGTATCCACAATAAGGGGTCATCATTTTTTCATGTTATTGGATTTGGCAATTTGAAATTGCCTTCCTAGTCTGGCTTCAAGTGGCTGGGTAATCAGATTGCAGGTCACAAACCTTCTTGCTTGGAACCTTGCTGGTGGGTCAAGCCTGCTGTTTTGACCCCCCTCCAACTGAAGGCTGGCCTCCTCTGGGGGAGGACATTGGGGAGGTTGTCAGGAGCCCGGGCGCCAGACTGGACTAACTGTTGTTCTTGTGGTGGGCAGGGCGGTTTTGCGTTGTTTTTGTCTTGCTTTGCAGGGTCTCAGGCAATGATGGTGCAGGGTCTTGTCTTGTTTGCGCTTCCTGAGTCCTTGTACAAGATAGGTGTTATTTTTTAGTTTACCTTTAGAATGATTGCTGGGCCTATTTTCTCAGGTTGTAGTTTGCTTTTGTCAATGTTCATGACCCAAACTTTGTCCCCAACTTCAAGTCTATCTGTGGATGGGGACAAAGATTTTTTTCAGATGTTTATTTCCCCTTTCTGTTTGCTCACTGGTGGCCTCTATAACTTGAGGGTCTGAACAAGGGGGGACTTTACTTAGAATTTTCTGTTTGGGTCCTGCCAATGATTGAATGATATTTGGCTGTGTGCTGTATACCAATTCAAAAGGGCTTTTTCTGGTGGATCTGTTCACTTGGGTTTGGCACACAAGTAGTGCAGTCAATAGCTGCTTATACCAGTCTTCAGGTCTCCTGGTGGTGAGTTTGGCTAAGGCTTGGACAAGGCTACCATTAAGCCTCTCTACCTGTCCATTGGCCTGTGGGTGGTATGGTGTTGTTATGGTATGTTTGATCCCCATTTTTGGCAAGGTATACATTGGTGTTTTCAGAGGTCAATTCTTTCCCTCCATTGGTTATCAGGAGTTCTGGCTTTCCAAACTTGCTGATTATTTCTCTTCCTATGAATTGCTATATGTCATTGCCAGTGTGCGCCTTTACTGCTTGGGCTACTGGCCATCTTGTAGCAAAGTCTATGGTGGTGATGATGTACTTCTTATTGTTGTGTTTCCCTGGCATGGGTCCAACAACGTCAAGGGCCCACAACTTGAAGGGTAGCTGTATGTAGATGGGTAGTACTGATTTTGGAGGGGTTTTGCTCTTAGCAAATTTCTTGCATACTTCACATTGGTCTAGGACTTCCTGAACGTCATGATACAGGGTTGGCCACCAGGCCTTGTGTTTAAGGAATTCATATAAGTTGTGGCTCTTGGTGTGTCCTAGGTCTCTGTGATAACCTAAGATGGTGTCCACTTGCTGGTGTGTGGGGATATAAGGGATGTTGGTCCCGTTGGACGTTTTTCTGTGCAAGGTCCTGTACACGTCAGCAAATAGGTGTTTGTTTTTGATGACTATTTCTTTTGTTATGTTGGTTGTACCAGGAGAGAAACCCTTATCTTTTTTTGTAGCATCAAGAGAGGCCAGTCTGGGTCAAGCCCATTTTCCCCTCAAGTGGCACAGACATACAGGTGCAAGAGGGCGTCCGCCATGGCAAGTTCTGGACCAGGTTTGTACTGTATTAGCATGTTGAATCTCTCCAAGAGCTCCATCCAGCGGGCTTGGCGGCAAGATAGATTTGCTTGGGTTTTGAAGTATATGAGCGACTTGTGGTTGGTCAATGCTGTGAACTCTTCCTGTTGTTCTAAATAGCAACGTCATTTGACTAGGAAGTGTGTGATTGCCAGCAGTTCCTTGTTGTGGATAGGTTATCAACACTCTGCCATCTGGCAACTTTCAGTGATTCATAAGCTACGGGCAGGAAATCACCATCATTATTTTTTATTTGTAGTACTCCCCCAATGGATGTGTCTGAGGTGTTGGTTTCCATTTGGTATTCCCCATCACGTTTGGGGTATTGCAGGATAGGAGCTGTTGTGAGCTTCTCCTTGAGGCGTCTAAAACAGAGGTCACATTGTGGGGTCCACACAAACTTGGATTTGGCGCCTGTTAGGGTGGATAAAGGGGCAGTTAGGACGCTGCAGTCAGGTATAAAATAATATACATAGGCCAAAATCCCCAAGAAGGTGTGAAGTTCCAACTTATCCTTGGGTGGCGGCATCTTGCAGATGGCCTGTATCTTTTGACTATTGGGTTTGATGCTGTCTTTTGAGACTATGTGTCCCAGGAAAGGTAATTGCTTGCAGAAGAACTGGCAGTTGGAGGGCTTGGCCAACAGTTTGTGTTGTGCCAGGGTAGAAAAGACTGCCTCTATGTTTTTATGGTGCTGTCCCACCAAGAAGCTGTAGACGGTGATGTTGTCTAGGTAGACTAGGGCATGCTTGCCTATGTGCAGAGCAAACACTTTGTTCATGAAGGTCACAAAGGTGGAGGGGGCGTTTGTCATGCCAAAGTTGAGCACCACACACTTTTAGGAGCCATATTTAATGTGAAAGGCTGTTTTGGGAATGTCTTCCTCCTTAACACAAATCTGGTTGTAGCCTGCAGTTAGGTCAATCTTGGAGAAGACTGTGGCTCCTCCCAGGGCATCAAAGAGGTTGTCAATCAGTGATAGGGGATAAAATTCTTGATGGTAACTTTGTTTAGGGCTTGGTAGTTTGTGGCCAGACACAGGGTACCATCTTTCTTTGCTACAAAGAATACAGCAGCACAAAAATGAGACTGTGAGGGGCGGATAAGTCCTTTCTCTAATGCTTCCTTGAGGTAGGCACATAGGTTGTTGTCTTTGTTTGGGGTTAGCCTGTAGATAGGATGTGCTTTGGGTAAAGCTCCTTTGAGCTGGATGGAGTGTTGAATGTGTTTCTCTGGGGACAGCCTGGGTAGAGCTTCCTTGAAGATTTCTGGATGGCAGGCCACAATTTTGCAATCCTGAGGTGTGGAGGTATCCTGGTGGTCCTTGAAGTGTATGATCTTGTACTGGCAAGAGTACCAGTCAATTGTCTTCAGGTTTTCCTTTTTTCCCAGGGTCTCTGTGATGTGCACAAAGACGTGGTTGCGTAGGAGTTGGTCCACTGAGTCAGGGTAGATCTGGTGGTTGACACCTTCATGCTTGATGGTCAACACTGAAGTCGCCCAGTCTATGTGAGGGTTGTTTCTCTGTAACCAATCCAACCCCAGTACAATGTCAAACTTTGAAAAGTCAATGACAGGTCCTTGGATGGTGGAATGCAGGCCCTCAATCATGAAAAAGAAGGGGAAGTTTTCCTTGTCACAGCAATGTGATGTTCATCAGCTAAAATCACATTTTCAATCCACATAGGATTAGTGGTCAGCTTGAACTTGTCCACAAAGTTGCTGTTAATGAGTGTTCAATCTGTGCCTGAGTCCAGGAGTGCCAAGCCTGTGTAACTGCAAAAACAGAAAGTATAGGACATCAGTTTATTGGGATGTCTGGAAATGGTGTACAGTACTGGGTCCTCCAAGGGTACTTGGATCATTGGGTATTGGTCCACATCCTTGGGTTGGTACTCATCATTGGAAAAGTCAGGAGTTGTGTGGGGAGAGCTTGGCTTGCTTAATGCTCTCCCTGGGCTTTTCCCTTGTCTTGATTGCCTTGTGTGGCAGTGATATGGAAATAAGTACAATTTGACTGGCCGTTGTTCCCACTTCCATGTCCATTTGAACTCGTGGGTTTGTGGTTGGTGTTATTTACGTTGCTTCCAGGGGGTGGTTGAGTGGAGCGCCCACCTGTATGAGAATCCTTGGGTCTCTCTTGTTTTCCAGTTTGTGCCTTATGGAGGGCGTTGGATGTTTGTTCTGCTTTCTCCACCTTGTGGTACAGGCTTTGCAGGTTGGTCACCTGGTCCAGGTTCACGTGCCTCATTACATGAAACTTAAGGGCGTCATAGTACATGAGGTGTGTGGCTGGGGTGTCAAAGGCCATATCAGAGGATGCGCAAAGTTGGAGTTCCTCGTAGGCGCAGGTGAGTTCCTTCTCAGTGCCTGTCTGGGTTAGGTTCTTTACTTGTCATATGATCATGAGCAGTGTGTCCTTAAGCACAAACTTTGCCAAGAAGTCTTGTTTGAAGGTATCCCACTTTTTCTCGGCGTGTTCTTTGTGCCACTTGTCACACCAGGTGCCAGCATTGTGGGTCAGTCAGATGGAGATTTACACAATCCAAAATTGCTGTGGGTATTTTATCTGGGCCAGCTTGATTTGGGAAGACTGGATCCATGTGGCAGCATTGTTGTTGTTGGCCCTGGCAAAAGGTTCCAAGGCAGTGCTTTGTAGTCTTTGGGCTATGTAGGTGGGCATGGTGTTTTTGCCAGTTGGTTATGGAATGGCGATGGCCATCTGGAAGAACCCTTGTGAAGACATGGTGTTGAAGCCAGGTAGTGGAATCACTGTAAGGTCTTGCTCATATGATGCAAGGTTATAAAATAGCGTGTGTAAGGCATTAGGATTCAGATTTAAAAGGTGTAAAAAGGTGGGAACTGTCTGCAAAATAATCTTACAGAACCCTGCTAAAAACCTATACTGAGTTACAAAAAGAGTGATTGAGTTTAAGAACCCTAAGCAAAGAAGATAAAATAAAGTGTTTAATAGTGAACAACTTGTAACTAAGGGAATGTCAATATTAGGATATTCTCCATTGGCAAATTGGTACATATAACTATTGAAAGATTCCTTAAGGGAAAATAATGGATACTACAAGCCTAAGGCTTGTTGTTTTACAAGTTTCATTTGTTTAAGGAAAGAAAAGGCTAAACTTAAAATGAATTTAATAAAAATGTATAAATTTATAAAAATTAAGATCTCAAGTTTAAATTAGATAAAAGATTGAAGGGAAGAAATCACTTAAAATTTCAGCTTAAAGCCTACTCTTCAAAAGCCCTTTATTTATAGAGAAAAAGCCTTTTCAGTTGAACACTGATATCCAGGAGGAAGCAGCCAAGAAGAGGAGCAACTGGAGGAGTTGGAGACAACCAGGTACAGAAAGGGGAAACAGAAGACCTGTTCAAAGTTTGATCTGCAACAATGAAGCTGGGGGAGCGGCAACAACATAAACTTGAGTTTCAAAAAGGTGAGTGAAAACTAAAATTTCTCTAACTTTAAGTAGAGAATATAAAGCTAATTGAATAGCTGAAAGCAAAAGATGACAACAACAACATCAATTCAAATGCAAATTGACATAAAACAAGGTAAATTACTTTAAAATACTTAAATATTAATTATTAATTCAAAATTTTAATATTTAAAAATAAAGAAAGGTAAAATCAATTGAAAATAGATAAAATACAATATGTTTAAAGAGCCTGCCCTTTGGGGCAGGGCATGACAATTACTGTGTTCTGGTACAGGACAAAGCCATCAGGTATCTCAGTACCAGGGGTGTACAGGGTCCAGTCCAGCAGAAGGCCAGACATGATTCTGTCAAGGATTTGTTGGCCGCAGCAAGTATGGGCAATAGGCAGAATTTTACAAGATGAGGTAGGATGGAGAACCTACCTGTGCTACCAATGTTGTAACTGTGCTGTTTTAGCAGAGTTACAAGGGGGAAATATTTAGAGACTAGATAATAATCTTTATTGAGAGATAGTGATTATATAGTCATTGTGAATCAAGGATAACAGGAACATGATTGTGTTGATCACACGGTTGGATGGTGAAGGGGGTGGCTTGATCCTGGTAATGGATCAAGTGCCAAAACAAGGTGTCCACCATAAGGGATAATCATTTGTTCATGTTGTTGGATTTGGCAATTCAAATTGACTTCCTAGTCTGGCTTTGAGTGGCTGGGTAATCAGATTGCAGGTCACAAACCTGCTTGCTTGGAACCTTGCTGGCGGGTTGAGCCTGCTGTTTTGACACCCCTCTTGACAGTTCAAACCTGCCTGCCTGACACTTGCTTCTTGCTCCTTTTAATGGTTTTGGCAAAACTCCAGCCTTTTCCCCCAGAGTTTCCCCACTCTGTTTCTGTCTGCTCTGGATCCTCCTGACTCAATCAAATTCTCATAAATTCACGCTTATTGGATAACTGTTTTTTTTCTTTTCTTCTTATCTTTTAATTCTTTTTTAAGCTTTTCATCATTTATTTTTTAATTCTTTCTTAATTATTTCTCTGGTTATTTACTTTTAACCAGTCTTATCTTCAGCTGTCCAAGTTCATTCATTTGGCTCCTTCTTCTGCCTCTGCTAGTCCTTTTCAGTCATCTTCCATTCCTTCTACCAGTTTTTCTAGTCATCTTTTGGTCTTTCTGATAGTCTTTATCTATGATCTTCCAGTCCTTTTGCAAGTCCTTCTTGGTCATTTTCCACTCCTTCTGCAAGTCCTTCTCTATGAACCATCAAGGGTCTGTCCTTCTCTATAGTCTACATACTAACACCTCAGACTCAGGCAATAAGTCTACAAGTGAGTTAGCATCTGACTAGGCCCCCATCAGTGACAACCACTTTAGGCTGGCAATCACATACAATTATCATGATGTGCAGTTGTTTTTACTCACTCAAGTGGGTATTTTGAGCTTTCCATTGCAAAGTAATCAACTTTACTTCCTAGAAACCTATTTATTACCAAGTTCTGCAGCTACTTCCCCAATAAACTACCTTGATAATGTTCTTGGGCATATCCATGCCTCTCTGGTGGCTTCAAGACCTCCTCAAAGCTACCAGGAGGACATAGACAGGGAAACCTTACCCTTAAACTAGGTAAGATTGACACATACAGACCTCCTGAAAGTTGCAAAGGATCTCAGAGCTATCTCAGCTCATCCATCCCTAGCAGCCATAAGTTACCTACTAGTTTGGGATGTTATCCTTTCCTACCAAACATTTACCTGTCTTAGGCCACTATCCTTCTCTAATGTCAAGCATTGAGTCTTAATTTCAGCCAAATCAGCCCTTGCCTGCAAACTACCTCCATGTGGATCACCACACTGGGCCCTTAGGGCCCAGAAAAAAGTGATCAAGTATTTAGATACTATTGTTAACTTTTATTTATCTGTTTCTGTATTATATAGTACCAGGAACAAATTATTATTGATTTTTAGCTATTTATATGTTTTCTGCTAGTGTTCTTGATACAAGGGTTATTTAAATCAGGATGCATAAATGATGCAGGGCTTGATGTGTTGATACTGTAAATTCAGAACTCAATGGTAGAAATCTGGTATTGTCAAAACCTTGGTCCAGATTTTGAATCACATTTATGGGATAGCCTTTTAAAATTAAATTGAAATCTTTGAATTTTTATTTGAATGTTTCAAATAGCAGGAGCTCATAGACACTTTGCAAAATTCAAGTCAAGCTGCATATTTTAAATGGACAAAATGAATTAGCTGGAATCAGATTTGAAGTGTTCAAATCTATCAACCATTTTTGTTAATTTTACTATGTTTTTTGAAATTGCAGGATTTTCAAAACCAAAAAAACAAATTTATAACCACAAATAAATGATATCAGTAAACTAAAATAATAATTGCGGGAACTGTAATCTAAATTTAATGTACAGTAAGCACACTAGGAAACACCAACCCAAATAAAGAAGCTCCACCATGACTAAAATCAAACTAAAAATTCAATCTCAATAACCATGTTTAGACATAAAAATAAATTAAAATATAAAAATTTTCTAAGCCCAGAAATGATACAATATTATGCCCTCCAAATAACTAATATAGAAACCACAACCCCATATAATTATATGAGCTGCCCTCCTGATGACGCAAAATTTCTTAAAAGTTTTTGAGAAAGGAAGAAGAGGTGAGAAAAGAAACCCATCAAACAAAAAAATCATCAGTCTACTGCATTATGATTTAGCCTATTAACATACACATTGTTATTTGAGGACTTCAATTATTTATAAACATAAACTTTCCTTTTACTTATTATTGTGACTTAAATAAGGGCATGCTGTTAACCAATGTGTGTTTATTGTTATTAAGGATGCTTGATTACAGTTGATTTTAAAAAATGCTATTAATAAAATAGAATTATATATTACAAATTATTTTTATCAAGTTGCCTTTTCCTTGTTGTGGTTATTGTTTCTTTTTTGTTGATAATGTGCTTGCATTTAATTGGATGGTTTCACCTCCAGTTGCATTGCCAATAGAATTAAGTTGTTTCTGCAACCATATTTAGCTTTGCAGAGGCAACTTGATTTCCTATTGTTAAGGTTACTGGAGATAAACCCATCTGTCACAAGTGACAGTTGTATGCTATTACCTCACAAGACAGAATCCCATTTTTGGGATTTGAACCCTGACCCCTGCAAGCTGCCTGCATTTTTTGGGCTCAAACCAGGGGCAGATTTGACTGTGGAGAAGCCTCTGAACCCAACCAATGAAGCACAAACTACATGTGCATAATGTGGGTTTATGGACTCCTCTAGTCTAGTCAATATAAGTGACCGCATGAGCAGTATCCTCATGACCAGCCAGCTCCTTTCCAATAGAGTATTGCATAAATTACTCCAAAAACAAGGCCTGCCAGATGATGAAAAATCTTCTGCCTCAAAGAGGGAATATGAGACTTTCTGCCCAAGCCCATTTAATGACACACTGACAATTTCTAATACCACAGAAGATTCCCAAACCTTGAAAAATGCTACCACCTAGTCCAAAGGACTTTGCAAAAGTTTTCCCATGGCAGATGGGCATACTTATACTCTGGGGCTGCCAGAAAGCTGTCCATTGCCAGTTTTGCAATAAAGTGTTATGAAACTATGGCTCTCTCAGGTCATCTCATACCAAATCCTAGCACTTTTCCATTTACAGATTGATTTCTCCAGCTCTTCCTGTAAATTTACGCCTCCCTCTTAGGCCTCCACTTCAATTCCCACCAAATGCTTGGGGACATCAACCAAATTGCATTTGAACAACTATCCAATAGTTACTAAAAAAGCCCAAGAAAAGCTTTTGAATTAATACTTGTGGAATTATTCCAAGATGCCCTATCTAACCCACCCAAGAAACATCCCTGGTTAAATATCATGTGCAAGAGTGGCCAGGAGCAGTGGTAACTGCATCCAAAGCAGGTTCCTCAATTTTTTAGTTGATTCAGTTTTCCTTTTGATTATGTCTATTTAAAATTTGCTGAGATTTTCTTGCCTTGAGAAATGCACTCATATTTGCTCATGTCATTGGTCAATTAGTTTGCTGACATTCAATATCTCATCCCAATTCCCTCCCCCCTTAAATGAATACAAGAGTTGTAAAAGAGCTTGCTTCATCATTCTATAATCTAATAAAGTTCAAAAAAATTTAGCCTAATTTGGCCATTTGTTTTTTCTGTTGCTTTTGGTATTTAGTTTATTCCTTCCCCACTGAAGCATACCAGGAATTGTTGGCAACAACCTTTAAGCTGTTGATAAAACTGCAATTTTATTGTGGTTGAGAGCTTGGTTTTATTCCCTATTAACCTGCTCCCCATTTCTCACACCACCCCTCCTATCATTCCACTCCAATAAACCGCGGATGAGCTACCTGAGTTATATTGTCCCCCAGGAGCACCTTACAGCCTGGTACATTTAAAGTAATATCTTCCCAATCCTGCCTATTCAGAGTTCACTTTAGAAGAAATTCTAATCTACGACCCCAAAGCAGAACCTAAAAGCTTGAAATCATTGGATGTGAAGGTACATGACATATTAAGCAGCTGTTAATATTCTGGGACAAGTATAACTATCTGTCTGCCTACTTAATGCCTACTTAATGCCCATGACATCCCCTAACCCTGCATCCTGACTGCCTGAAAGAAAATTTGGTTGCTAATGAATCAACCTCAACTCAACTATTTGGTGTCCTCTACATAAAACTCACTGGACTAGTTGATTATATAGTGCCCACTAATAGGCCTTGAGCCCTTCTTGGGAAATTATTCTCCTATATTGTAAAGTTAGCTCCCATCCTGTGGCAGGCCCTTCCCACAGTGCCTGTAGGCCGTCCACCTGCAAGTTCTCCTGAGCCTGCTGCAGGTTGGCTCCCTGACACCATCCAATTAAATACAAACACATTATCAATAAAAAATGAACAATCACCATAACAAGGGGAAAAAGCACCTTGATAAAAATAAATTGTAATATATAATTCTATTTTATTTTTAAATATATCTAATTTGGTGAATAGTAAGATCAAAACTTTAGCTGTCCTAAAATAGAATTGGGTAATTTTTAAGAATGCCAATGATTTATAAAAGAATTAGCATAAATCCACTCTAGATCCTTTGACTTCCTGTTTGAGATGCCCATAAATTATATTTATTTCAGATTCACCTCAATTATGATTTGAAATCTGGTTCTTGAATTTGAAAATCCTGCACTTTCATATTTGTTACTTTTTACATGTTGTCTAAGATTTGTTAGCCATACAGGAAATCTCAAATTGTACATTAGAATCCTGCATTTCTGATTCATGTATCCTTCATTTGTTTGCTGTATTTTGTCTTTTTTTATTTGAGTTATCTGCTCAAGAGATTCAAAATTTGACAATTTAAATAAACCAAAAAAGTCAAATTAAATGGCTGATTTTTATAAATATTTTTTTCACTCAGCTGAGTTGACCGCAAATGTGATTTGAAATTTGGATCAAGTTTTTAACAATCCCACATTTCTACTATTGGGGTTTGAATTTACAGTAATGGTTAATTTGCATAATTTTATTTAAAATAATAATTCTGTAAGTTTACATTCAAAGCCATTTCCAGATACTAAATAGGCATTATAATAGAGAACTTCACAAAATCCTGAAAGCCAATATTAAGGGCTTTCAAATATTTCTAGTTTGAGCAAGATTAAACCACTATCTACTGAGATATCAACAGTTAAGCAAAATATAAGAAACTTGCCCCAGATCCCCAACTGACTCCTTAATTTATCAATGTCACCCCTGAAGTGTGATATCATTGTCTATTTACCCCTTTTTAAGTTCAAGTTCTTAAGGTCAAAAGTGCAGAAATTAAAAATGGGATCCCCAAAAAGTGCAAAAATTGAAACATTATATAGGGTACAAAAATCAAAAATATCAAAGATTAAAGTTCAAAAATCAATTTTAAAGATGTTAACTTTGAAGCCAAAATACATACAATTTTTAGATTTAAATATTATTAAAACCTGTTTAATAGACTAAAAGGATTACAAGGAGCTCATTTCTGTAATAAAAACTATATTCTAGATAATAAAAATATACTTAAATATGTTGTTTTTAAAGTGAATTTGGTTACAAAAGCAAAATTACACTATAATTTATATGTAGCTGTATTCACTTGAACATAAAGTATGGAATTAAACAAAAAACTGATTAATAAATTATAGGTTTTATAAAATTTTAATTTAATTTCAGCTTATGTAAAGCCATAATAATACTTCAGTATAAGCAAAATAAATGACTTTTTCTACAAGATACAGGGGCAACAGCGCCCATGTCAACAGTGGCTATGTTGACACTATAGTAAAGTTAAAATTTGTTTTCAATAATGTTGTCTTCTGGGTGTTGACACTTTTTTAATTAACGTCACACTTTACCTTGACTATTTTAATATAAAAAATAATTAAAACTAATATTTTATACTAAAATGGTCTCATAGGCAACTGTGGTAAGTTTGACTCCCTGGTAGCCTGGTACTCAACACTTTGTCAAGTACCAGGGAGTTGAGTGCCGCATATGTGAATCTATTAGTATTTTTGGCTTAACTGATTTTAAGCTAATTTTTACTAGTAATTTTGGGGTTTGAAACCAAAAACCAAGGTTAAATTCACTTAAATTTGACTCTGTTTGATAATTTGGTTAGCTAAAATACCAATTTAAGGGGTAATTTATGAGTGAAGTTACTAATAGAAATGAAAAAACTTTGTGTTTGACACTCTAAAACAAAAAGTGACCAGTTTGTCACTTTTTAAGCCAAATTTTAGTTTTATTAATAAAATACATATGCTCATATATAAAATTTGTTATTTAATATTATATTTTTATTATTGGTGCCCATAGTTGTCAATTTGGCTCCCAAGCATCAATATACTGGATTTAGTGGTATAGACATTAATCAAATATACCACTTGTTTTACATTATGTCATTACCCGGTTTTTGGATTAAGTGGTGCCACATAAATTAAGCCCAATTTATTAAGAGATTTCATATGTAATTTATAAAAAAAGGAAGCTTGAATTCCTCTCTGTTTGACTCTATCCACTTGCCACCTGATTGGTTTTGGATTTAACTAATCAAAGGCTTGGAATTAAGGCTAAATTAATGTGTGACACACTATGAGCGCAACTCAACACTCATTCATTCAATACTTCAACTTGGGGATTAGTACAGAGAGCTTCTTAATGTTTTAACCAACACTATGGTAAATAAGTCACTCCCAGCTCCTCACAGCATGCCCTAATCACTAATAAACACCTTCCTACTCATTTAATTTTTAAATTATGTTGTATTTTTTTATTTTTGTGCATATGAAGCTGCCTTGCTTTTGGGTTAACTTCCAAACCCGTTTTAAATTTAAGCAAGTTTTCATATGTAAAAAACATAGTAAATAAATTTGATTTTTCTGCTTGACTCTGGCATACTCAACAGTGAGAATTCAGCTTTTCCCAGCTGATTGACAGTGCTGAACTTGACACTTTACTATGTTTTGAATTTTCAACTCCCAATAAAAAAATTCCACATAATATTTTTTTGAATTATAATCTACTACTTTTCCTGCTACTCTCCATATCGTTTTTATATATTTTTTTGATTTTTAATTATACTTTTACATTGATTTAGCCCTAAGATGTTATGATGAACCTAACATCTTTGATGCTTCATCATAAATTTAATTATTTTCTATGTTTTAACCTTTATATCTATACTTTGAGTTTCTATTTTGCTTCTATTCACTTTTTTATGTTTTTTTCTTGATAAATAAAACTTTCTTTGCATACTTTCTTACTTAACTTTTGCTTTTCTTTACCTCTTTGTGCTTCATATCTTCCACACTTCTTTATTTAAAAAACTAAACTTTTCTTTAGACAAGATCAAACAAGAACAGTCAACAGCCCAAGCGCCAAGCCTCCAAGGGCTCCAAAGAAACTGCCTCCACTCCCAAGCGTGCCAAGAAGCCTGAAAAGGCAAAGTCTCCAACCCCATCTCCTCTCACTCCATCTCCTCATACTCCTCCCCCTCCACCATCATCTTCCACATCCCCTTCACCTTCCCCCAAAATTCCTCCCCCAATAAATCTGATGGTGATCTTACCAACCACTCCTTTTACCACTCAGAGGCTGACTCCAAGCCCACTAAGGAGCGACATACCAAGAAGTCAAAGGCTGCCAAGGAGCCCACCTCTTCTTCTGGTAAGAAAAAGAGGCTTCCTAGAAGGCCTTGAAGAACCCTTCCCCTCCTCCCTCTGATGGCTCTTCCCCCCTCCCTCATCTGACCCCCAGGATGAGCCTGAAGAATATTCCAAGAAGTTCAAAGCTTCTGGTCATGTGGCTTGGAAATCACTGGTCATCCACAATATCTGCAATGTGGACAGAGAGTTCAAAGTCCTCAAGTGCTTCCCCCGTTTTTCCCCATCATGTCAGTAAAGGGTGGCCCTGGCTACATTGCAGATAATTAAATTTTCAACTGTAATAATTGAAAGCGCGCTACCAAGAGCAAGCACTTTGTGTGTGAGAATAAGACTTGCGGGGTCCAGTTAAACACTGAGGGTTAGGAGCAGGTTACTGCTGAGAAGGAGAGAGCACATCTGTTAGCCCCCCAATCACCTGATCACTCATATGCTGAAGTGGTACCTGGTCCAAGTCATCCCAACCTCTGCCAACCTCTGCACATCAGATCTGGCCATCAAGGCCCTCCAATACCTGCAGCCCAACAATCTTAAGTTGGTTCCTACTGAGGAACAACTTGTTTAATTCATCAGCAATAAGAGAATTGCTGCCAATCCCCCCTCCCCCCAAGGCCTCTGATGTCCTCTCAGAGCTTATGCTTACCCACAAGCTCAAGCGGTTTCCGAGTGGGGAGCGCTTCCTCCTCCATGATAATGGGCCTGGAAGCAAAGACTGTATAATTTGCTATGCCACTCAGTAGAACCTTCTGGAGTTAAAAAGGAGCTTCAACCTGGCTAGTTGATGGTACCTTTGCTACTTGCCCCCGGATGTTCAAGCAGCTCTGGTTGATCCATTCCCAGATTGACATCCAGGTGATTCCACTTGTGTTCTTTCTTCTTCCTGGGGCCACCAAGACCATCTACATCCGTGATTTATCCATCTATTTCCAAGCACTTTCCCTCCTTCCTGAAAACAACAATGCCAAGAAGACCCCCTAAACCCGCGCCAAAACTCCTGCTGTTGACAAGGACTAGGCCACCCTGGACTTGGAGGGTAAGATAAGGCTGAGAGCTCTGGGACCTCACATTTGCATCATGGACTTTGAGCCTGCTCAGTTCAATGCATTTGAGCAGCTGTTCAGCAGGGAGGTGAAGGGGTGCCACTTCCACTTCCACCAAGCAGTTGCTTGGAATGTGCAGGCCCAGGCAAAGTTTAGTAGGTTGAGCTGGAGGGACACTTCAGACACCTGCAAATTTGTGCTGGCACAATTCAGTGCCTTTGGCTTTTTTAAAGCCAGAGCACACTATGCAGGGGCTCAATGTTCTCTCAAAAGATCCTTACATAGCTTAGCACTTGGAGTTCAAGCCTTTCTCAAGTACTTTGAGCCCCAGTGGATTGAGAAGGTTGTCACACAGAGGTAAGGCAAGGCCTGTGCCAAGGCCAGTTGGAACGTTTACTGGGTGGCCATCAACAGGAAGCTCAAGACCACCTCGGCACTAGAGGCTTATCACAAGCATCTTAAGGCCAATTTTGGGCTTCATCCAAAGTTCAATAAGTTCTTTTCCCTCCTTCAGCATGAGTAAGAGAAAACCATCTCCAAGCTCAGAGATCTTGCCAACTGTGTCTCCCCACTAAGCCAACAACCCACTCCACCCTCTTCACTAAGGCCATCCAGGGTGCGGCCAAGCACAAGTATAAGGCCTCTGAGCTTAAGCAGCAGCTTTAGATTATTGCCACTGCCCTCCTGGAAGGGGCCAAAATGAAAAGCAGAAAGAAGGATGAAGAGTAAAATTTCTTGCTTGCTCAGTTATATGATTTTTACTTTGACTTTTAACTTTTTAGCTTTAGTTTTTACTTTTTAGTTTTGATCATTCAGTTTTTAGTTTTAATTTTTAAGTTTTTGATTTAATTAGATAGCAATGATTACTTTATGTATACATCTCAAGTTTGAGATGAATAGTTATAGTTTAAAGTGATTGAAATATCTTAATTTTTATTAATTTACTAGTAAAACATAAAATTTTCACATTTGTACTTATATGAACTATATCAAATAAATATTAATATTTCTTGATATTTTTCATAACTTTATTTTTTGTGCTTATGTTTATTCTTGGCTCATTGGAATTTCAATTTTTATGGTAATCAAAAATATTTTTATAATAAAGAGTGTAAATTACATAGTAAAATGAGAAGCATTTGTTTATTTCTCCTTGTTCTTATTAGTTAAAATACACTTTTTTATTGAATTTTTGAGCTCTCTGGGGTCACTTTAGTATATTATATCTGTAAGGCTTAATTTTTTATATTAAAAGTTTCAGTACATCAAGATCTGTTAATTAAAAAAGTGTCAATTTCCAGTTGTCAATCAGGGAAAAAGCTGAATTCTCACTTTACTATAGTGTCAAGAACTAGGGAGTCTAACTTACCACAGTAGCTGTCTCATAGAGCTCAAAATTTTAATAAAACATGCCATGACTAATAAGAATAAGGAGATATTAGCAATTCTTTCCATTTACTAAGTAAAAAACACTTTTTTAAAAAATATTTTTTATTTCAATAAAAATTAAAATTCCAATGAACCAAAAATGAAGATACTCAATATGATTTAACAACTAAAAAATATAAGGAAATTCTATTTTTATTTACTATACTTTTTTAAGCACAATTGAAAATATCTCATACTTTACAGATAAATTAACAAAATCTAAGATATTTCTTATACCACCATCTTGAAACTATACCTGAAACTTATGATTTATAGAGTAGTTTTGACAGCTATGGGAACAACCAAAAATACTTCATATAAAAGGAAGTGATTTCAAATTTAAAAAAATTCTAACTATCAGTGTAAAATATACTCTCTGTTAACAGGGATTTTTGGTGTTTATGGACAAAATGGGTCAATACAGAAACAAAGTGCTCATGTGCCTAAAAACTATTCAAATTAAAAACCAAAATAAATGGATTCACAAACAAAATGGTGTGAGTTGACCTCTAGTGTACACATGTTTACTATGTGGATTGGTGACAAAATACACTCACACATGGTGAGTCAAAACTCAAACCAAACACAATAGCAACTCAAGATGTAAACAAAACCACTCAATTGTTGTGTGCAATGGACTGTAATCAAAAATGATACCAAGTTATCTAAAAAAGGCACACAATCTAAAACACAAATTTAAAAATATTGTGTTGGGTGCTTAAATTTGGGGCTAAATCTGGGGAAATGGGTGGAAATTATTTTGGGTATTCTAAAATGGGCGTTTTAAAACCAGGAACAACTAATAAAAGAAATAAAGAATCTATAATCAGGATGTTGGGTGGGGAGAATTCTAACTAAACATCCATATTCAGATAAAAAGCAAAAATGAAAAACCAGTGTGTAACTTAATTAAGTTTTATTTAATATTTTATTGAATTTTGAAATGGAGCAAACACAACAACAGAGTAACAATAAACCTGTTGTACACTGCAGTTGTGGTTGCCCCTGCAGGTCAAAAAATTGAGTCTGTGCAACAAAAGTGCCTACTAAGGAAGGAGATGGGAGAGGAGAGTTTGATAGTGACGCTACACTAACACAGCTGGTTCAAGGAGCAAAAGCTGCTAGGGTGCAGAGCATCAACCCTTGGGTCCCCAAGCTGACCTGGAAGCTCATCAAGGTTACTGTGGGGTTCCTGTCCACAAGTCCTCAAAGTGTGTCCTGGGTTGTAGCCAGGGACTGGCTGGAAGGGGTTGTCATTCTCTAGTAAGGGAAAATGTATCTCAAGAAATATGTATAGGGGTTGAAATGGGCTTTTATTCCCCCTCAAAAGGAAGATCCCCTTAAAAACCTTCTGATATACCGCCTGGGTAAGAGAAACAATATGAATTTGCCAATAATTGGAGTCCTCCAAAAATTTATTGGACTCTTTGCACTTAGTCTTGGGCTCCTACTCCTTAGTCTTGGGCTCCTGTGGTCTGTTCTGGCTCAGACTTTTTATCCTTAGCCCTGGATGCTGTATCTTAGGCTTATGAACCTTTATCTTGGTCTTCAGCTCCTTCTGTAGTCCTTGTGGCCTTTGTAATCCACTTGATCTAGATGCTGAGAAGCCTCAGATAGCTCCCCCTTTTATAACTCCTTGTTTCAGTCCAAAATCTCTCTCAGAAATATTCTTTTCCAAAGCTTAAACTATCCAGTTTCTCTCTCTACAATATATTAAATTTAATAACTTACTTCATCCAATGAAAGCCCTGAATTTTCTGCTTCTGCTCCTCATTTTTTAGGCTTTAACTCTTAAGTTAAGGCCCTCAAAACACTGATCAAATAAACTTTGGCTTGCAGCCAATCACACGCCTCAATTCAACTATTCTGCCAAACAGTTTACCTGAATGACTTGCTCTTCACTATGGTTCAAACCTGAAGCTGTCTTGCTCCATGTAAACAACTGCTCCGCATTTCAAATGGTTTTGATGTGATTTCTGTCACGTTTCTCTGGCAAATCTTGAGCTCTTTTGCCTATGTTTCACATAGAGGATTTTCAAACCCTCAATTATTCAGTGTTTCTCTGAGTTTCTCCGCATTTTCTTCAACGTTTTACGCCTTCAAACTTGCCTGCTGTTCACCTCTCAACTCTCCTAGTTGTTCTTGGCAAAATTTGCATATTCATCTCACAGTTTCTCTGTCCTGTTTCCGGCCTCTTTCTGGCTTCTTTCTGCTCAATAAACTTTCATAAATTCACAGTTTAATCACTGTAAATAGTTCCTTTCTCTCTTTCTTTCTTTCATATGATTTTGATTCTTTTTATATCATATCATTGGTAGCTTAAAATCCTTATTTAACTGCTTCTTATATTAATCTCTCCTCTTTTAAGACACCAAAAACAGCATTCCAGCCACCATATTCATTCTGGCTAGTCCTTCCAAGACATCTTCTATCTTCATAGCTATTCCTGCACTATCATCTTCTGGTCCTTCAACCAGCTCTTCAACCACATCTTCCAGCTCTTCATCTTTAACCAGCATTCAGTCCTTCTTAGTCCACAAACAGCTCCTTTCAGTCCTCAAACAGCTTATCCTCTCTAGGAACCACCTTGGTTCCACCTGCACAATGAACCATTTTGGTTCCAAAGTTCAACATGAACCAACTGTTCCTCAACTAGTCTTCACTGTGATCATACAATCCTTTTTACTAGATTTTCTGCTGATCCCATCCTATGAACCACCTTGGTTCTTTATCTCAGTACCTGTTACCAGAACCTGTAGACCCAGGCATGAGTCTACATTATCTGGTGTTTGACTGGGCCCTCACAAATGGAAATCCACTTAGACCATCCAACCATAAATCAATTAAGTGTATGTTGTTGTTTTTACTCACCCAGGTGATTAAGTCTGGGCTTTCAGTTGCAAAGTAATCAGCTTTACTTCCCAGAGGCCTGATCACACCAAGTTCTGCAACTGCTTCCCCAAGCAAACCGCCTTGGTGACACCTCTGAGCAAATCCATGCCCTCCAATGCTCACTTTGGGCTCCTCCCAAAGCTCCCATAGGGGCATAAACAGGGACACCCTACCAGTTTGTTAGGTAGGATGCTTGCTCATAGACCTCCTGTAAGTGTATCAGGGTATGTAGAGCCCTCAGAGCTCATCCCCTCCCTGGCAGCCCGCGCTGCCTACCAGGGGTTCAAAACTCACAGCCCTGATAGGCGTCCTGTGACAAGCCACATGTTTGGTGGTTTGAAGGCAAGCTAATGTTGGCCAAGCAAAAGTTTGGTTGTTTGTTGCAGGTAGAGGCCTAGTAGGGAATGATGGCTACTAGGGATGGTAAGGCCTAGCTAGTAGGTGTAGAGACTACTAGAGGCATATGTTGCCTCCAACCAGCAGAAGATATTGGCTTCTGTGGGCTAGAGTTCTTCACCTAGCAGGGAACTGTGGCTGCAAAAGGGTGAAGAATGGGATAGATAGCAGGGAACTTTGTCTGTTTGAGGTGGAGAAGATTTTGGACCCCTGGCGTAGCACAGGCTGCCAGGGAGGGGAAGAGTTCTGAGGGCTCTACGTACCCTGATACGCTTACAGGAGGTCTGTGAGCAAGCATCCTACCTAACAGACTGGTAAGGTGTCCTTGTTTATGTCCCCATAAGAGCTTTGGGTGGAATCCAAAGTAAGCATTGGAGGGCATGGATTTGCTCAGAGGTGTCATCAAGGCAGTTTACTTGGGGAAGCAAACTGCAGAACTTGGTGTGGTCAGGCCTCTGGGAAGTAGAGATGATTACTCTGCAACTGAAAGCCCAGACTTAATCACCTGGGTGAGTAAAAATAACAACATAGGCTTTAAGGATCTATGATTAGATGGCCCAAGTGGAATGCCACTTGTGAGGGCCCATTCAAACGCCAGTTCAATGTAGACTCATGCCTGAGTCTACAGGTTCTGGTAACGGGGACTGAGATAAAGAACCAAGGTGGTTCACGGAATCAGCAGAGAAGACTAGTAAAAGGAACTGTTTGATCACAGAGAAGGCTAGTTGAAGGACAATTGGTTCATATTGAAGTTTGGTTCCAAAATGGTTCATTGTGCAGGTGGAACCAAGATGGTTCCTAGTGAGGATAAGTGGAAAGGCTCAAAGATCATGATGCAGGGGTAGCTGGTCATGATAAAGGAGTAGCCAGAGGACTGATAAGCTGTTGAAAGAATGGAAGGAGATGTTCTGTAAACTAAGATGTACTGTTTGCTGGTTAATCTGAAGAGCTGAATATGAGCTGGCTGAAGAATCCAAAGAGGATGGTGAAGAACTAGTGGTTCAGAGAAATGAGCCGAGATTTTGCTGAATTTTGATTTGCCAAAGTGAGAAAATGTGGAATGTTTTGACTTGGTTTAGTAGTAAAATAAAGATCAAATGTGGATAGAAGTGTGGGTAATATATTTATTTATTAAGTTCCTAGGATAGATGAAGGTATGTTGCTATGAGAGCTGGATACAAAGTTGTTTTGGTGAAACATTTTCCTTGGATTTTACAAGATTTGTAAATACATGGGGAAAACGTCAAAGAGGTCCAGAAAGAACAGTTTAAATAGTATTCTACTATTTTAATGGTTTTAGGTTGAATGCAGGAAGAACTGGTGCCAGAAAAATGGACCAGTTAACGCTTTGGTGCAAGAAGAGTTGTTGCTTTGAGCAGTTTGAGCTGTAGAAATTATTTTCCTAGTTGGATCCCAGTGGAACTTCAGAAACAGTCTATTTCTTTGCTCTGCATTCATTGGTTGAGTTCTGGCAGGTTTCCTGATGAAAATGATTGGTTGGAAGCCAAAAGCTTAAAGTATAAGTGAGGAAATAGTGAGCTAATATTTTAAGCTTTTGAGAAAGTTAGTATGTAATATTAAGTTATTATAGAAAAAAGTGAGCAGCAATGGTTTAAGCTTCTGAAGAAAGCCATTTTAAAGGCGGAACCGTTGGGGAAAATACACTATAAAAAGGTTGCTGGCTGGAAAGTTACAGGGTCTTTTTGGAGGTCTTTCCCAGGCCTTTTGAGTTTCTGCCAAGATGTTTTTGGAAGCTTTTTGATCACCAGCAGGAGCTTGGCTGTACATATACAAGTGGAATAACAAGGCCACTGGAGCTATAAAGAGAGCTGAAGCCCAAGATAACAAAGCAGGAGCCCAGAATAAGAAGCTGGATCCTAAGCGCGGCGCTGGAGTCCAAGTTTAGGGAGCAGGAGTCCAAGACTAAGGTGCAGGAGTCTAAGACCAAGTAAAAGGAGTCCAAGATATTGTTGGAGGACTCCAAGTATTGGCAAATCAATATTGTTTCCTTGACCCCCCAGGCCATATACCAGAAGGTTTCTAAGAGGATCTTCCTTCTGAGAGTGAATAAAAGCCCATTTGACCCCTATACATATTTCTGAGATACATTTTCCCTTACTAGAGAATGACAACCCTTTCAGCCGGTCCCTGGCTACAATCCAGGAAACACTTTGGGGACTGGTGGACAGGAACCCCACACGTCCCCTACCATGCTGGCATACACTTCTACCCTGGTAGCCTGCGTTACCTGCCAGGGTCTAAACATCCTCCAGCCTGAGCAGCACACACTACCCATCAGGATGGATCACTCTCCACCCTAAGCAGCTAAAGTTCCCTGCTGAGCTATCTCATTCCTCATCCCAAGCAGCCACAGTTCCCTGCTGGGTGAGGACCTCTAGCCCACAGCAGCCAATATATACTGCTGGGTGGAAACAACATCTTTCCTTAGTAGTCTTTACACCTACTAGCTGGGCCTTACCTTCCCTAGTAGTCATCATTACCTACTAGGTCTCTACCTTCAACAAACAACCAAACTTTTACTTGGCCAACATTATTCCTTCCTGCAAACCACCAAACATGTGGACTGTCACAGTTACTGCAACAAAAACGGTTAGAAACAAGGAGATAGAACTTACCTTGTATGTGTTTGACGTTGTGTACTGCCAAGAGTCAGTCCCATCAACCATGCTGGAGAAAGTTAAGCCTGTACTTGACACTAGCTATGAGCCTTACATCAGTGATGGCAACCTGGAAGAGAAAAAGGAGCCTGAGTTCTACAGAACTGATGAGGGACAGCTGGTGTTAAAAAAGGTTGCAGCCTTCTACAACAAGGTACCCATGCCTTGCAAGCCTGTCACCAATCAGGATCCCATTTTATCTGAACCCATTAAGCCTGCTCAGAAGCGTATTCCTGATATCAAGCAGATCATCCTTCTCTGGCTCATGCGGGAATCTGGTGACTACAAGGCGGCCACAACTCTTTTTGGGGTAGATCCCAAGTACGCCTCAAAGACCTTCAACAAGTTCATCAATACTAAACATGTCCTTGCCGTGGAGGAATCCCTGCACATGCCCACCATGCTCACCAATGAGCACAAATGGGCAATCTGCCAGTGGATAACCCAGGATTGCCATCTTGAACTGGCAAATATACAGGCCATGGTTAAATCTACTTTTGGGGTTGAGGCCTCAATTTCCTTTTACTACCATCTGGTGAAGGGAATGTGCTTTTCCTAGAAAAAGCTCAGGGTATCTCTGTACAATCAAAATAGCCCAACCAATGTTAAGACCCGGAAAAAATACGCTGAGGTGTACACTGCCCTCAAAGCCAAGGGGACGGTCAAATTCTATTATATTGACAAATCTGCATTTGCCTTGTCTATGTGGAATGCATATGGGTATATCCCAAAAAGCTCCATTAACAGGGTGACTCAGTGTGCTGCAGTCTGCGCCACGGCCTATTCAATGGTGGCACTCCTTGGTTCAAAGGGGATTGAGATATACCAAATGATCTTGGGATCCTATAACAGTATGATCTTCTTGTTGTTCCTCCAATTGGTCCAGGAGCACCTGAGGCACACAAGCCTGGGCTTCACCAATGTAATTGTGATAGATAACATTGGTATTCATAAGGTTGTCAGGATTCACCTTTCTGTTAGCTGCTATTCTTTAGCCACTTTTATGCTGGTTTATTTACTTCAAACTTAGCCATAATTATTTGGGGCTATATTTTTCAAACTTAGCCATGATTCTGGTTCTCACACACTTCACTATGTTATTCCTTCTTTCCCTACATTTACCACTCTTTTGGTTCAAATTTGGTCTTTTCCTAGCCTTAAAATAGCTTTACAGTGATTAGTATTAAGTTCAAAACTCATCTTAACTTTGGCAACAAAACTCAAACCCTGTACCTATTTGCTTGAGTTAGTATTTGTTGCTCTCCAAACTCTTACCTTTTGCTTTACGCTGACAACACATTTTCAGGCTTTGGATCTGGTTTTTCCTGTCTTTTTACCTCACAACAACTACCAAGCAACACCATAACCCCATTTCTTCTCCTCCCGGTCCCCTTTACTATAGTTTAACTTATCTAAGCTATACTGTAACATTTTTGATTTTTTAAGCTCTATATTTCAACCATGTTCCTAACCAATATTGGTTAAACTTTTCACATCAATTCTTGCACCTCAAAAACTAAGTAGGATAAAAAGACTTGGTTTTTAAGTCTTGAAAATAAGTTGAGATTGTTTTACTTGCACCCCAACAGGTACCTAGTAGGTTTTGTGGCTTTTGTTTTCTTAGTAGTTTTATTTCTTGCAATTTACTTCCTTTTTCATTTTAGTTTTATGTTTCCATTTGATTATTTTTTCCACCAGTTAGGCAATTTATATAGTGGAACACACACTTTAATTGCTGATAGCTTTAATAATCCAGCTAGTGCTGACCATTACCCTGACTTAGAAATTGATTTCTTGACACAATCTTCAGTCATTAAGACTGGTCTTTATTTTATTTTCTTTAGTTTAATCAATTGTATTAGTCCCTACTTCACTTCCTATAAACTTTTAGAAGTTTTAGTGCAGTTATTGTTGCAAACCTTACCTACCTTTTTATACTTAATAAAAATTAATAACTCTGGTTTGAAAGCTTTAGTCTAAAATAATTTGCCCCAAGCCTTCAGACCTTACAAAGGTTGCAGATATTCTTGAGGAATTTACAACAATCAACACCAATATTGCAGTTGACCCCCAACAATTGACCACATCAAATTTGTGCCTCATATTCCTCCCTGCCTATTCCCCATTTCTAAGCCCTATTGAGGAGGTCTTTGGGTGGCTCAAGCAAGTTTCAAGTGGGGGACTACAATTGGGACTAAGGACCTCTTTAATTTGCTGCAGGCTGGGATTCACACTCTTCCAGCAGAGACTGTGGCCAAGTTTTATGGCCACACTGATTTTTTATCTCTGTATGCCTAGCCAAGGCGCCAATCAACTAAATAGTGTGTTTATTCTGAGTTTATAATATACTTTTTGATTATTTTTTAAATTGATATATTCTTATTTTATATTTAGATGACTCCAAGCCCTCAATCATATACAGCGGCATCATTGTCACAGATATTTAATTTTTATAAGTAAATTAATCATATCTATTTTATTCTGTGATAACTATCTCAAATAAATAATATCACAATATGATAATTATATAAAAATTTCACTTCTGTCAAATACATATAAAAAAGCTAAAAAAATAAAAGCGCTCAAGTTAGATGTGAATTTTATTAACAGATATTATTATGCTTTTATGAAAACCTTATCTGAGATTTTTTTAAAATTTTTTTGCTAAAATAGGATTTAAAAATTTATTATTATAAAAAGTAAAAAATTAAATTTGTAGAATTATATTTGAGGGAATGGAATTTTATTAGTTGTGACAATAATGGGTTCTGCAGTATGTACCCACCTGGCAATGGAAGTGGTGCACAATCCTCACCCCCACACCATGAACAGTGGATACTCCACTAATAAAATATTTGCGCCTGATAGTAAAGGGAAGAATAGTCAGGTGAGAGTTTAAAGAGCAGCTTTTTGGTCAGGGCTGCAAACCTGTAAATTCCAGCCAGGACCAGGGCGTCCTGGATGATGTGGTCCACTGAGTTGTATCCTGGGGGGACCTTCTTCCAATCCAGGGAGAGCCTGGCCTTGTTGATCTCAAGAAGGACCTTATCCAGGTCTTCTATGTTTGCATCTATCCTAAAATAGAGGAGATACCTAAGGTAAACTATGAGACAAAGCCTTTGCTCAGCAAAGGCTTCTGTAAACTCGCACAATTTGTTGTATACAGCGCTAATCTTCTTCTCGTGCTTTGTCTTCAAGAAGGTCAGCTCCATGTCTGCAGGGACCCCCGTCTTGTCAGCGCTCCAGTCCAGCTTGAAGTTAGCAAGGAGGATTTTGGTCTCCTTGACAGCTGTTGTGTCTGCAACAGCCAATTTACCCACTATGCACCCAAAGTTCTCTAGCAGGTAAGATAGGGTGTGCTCCACTGGAAAGCAGAAGTAAGCAGCTGTATGGTCCCAGCTCATCTCCAGTATATTCTTGAATGGGAGCGTTGCCAGGACATCCCAAACAAGCTCAATGGAGTTTATACAGCAAAATTCACTGAGGGATACCATTTCCAGGCGGACCAGCTGGGCATCCTTGTAGGCAGTAATTGTCCACTCAGATGCCCCCTTGGCATGCATACGCTCAGCCAATGCCTCCTGCAATATTGGAAAGGACCTGTGGATTCTGTCCTTGAGCTCCTTCAAGACAGGGGGGACAGAAACAGCTGCTTGGCCACATGAGTGGCTAATTGGCATAAAAGGTGGCGGGGAAAAAGGGGACCAGGACTTGGCAGATTTTGTTGTCTATGTTTTCTAAATTAAGGGAAGTATCTTGAAATTTTATTAATTTTTTATTAGGTTACCTTATTCTGTTTCCTCTGTGCTGGCATCTTCAGCAGGCTTAGCCATTCTTGGCGCAAGCAGTTGGACGGGCAATTCTGTATCCTTGGCTCTTGCTTGCTTAGATGGCTTGAGATGTGTATACATCTCATGATTGTTGACCCAGATAGACGGCGCAGAGAGGGAAGACATTTTGAATTGTAAGTCCTCCACAATAGTCTTCTGGACATTAAGAAGACGCTCAATGGTCTTTTCCAGGGTGTCAGGAATCTTAGCCATGGCCTTCACAGACACCTTATTAATTTTTTGCCTTTTAAGACAGCTAAATTGACTTTTTCTTTGACCTTGCGTTCAATTTCCTTAATCTCAGCAATTGCTAAGCTGAGATCCTTCAAAAGCTTCTCAAATTCTCTTATATTATTTTTTACTAACTTTTCCATATGTTTTTATAGCTTTCATTCCAATAAACTCTGTGTTATTCTGATAGTATTGCCTCTTTTTTTATTCCTGTTTTCCCTCATTTACTACAATATCCCTTCTTTTTACCCATTGTGTATATATTTTACACTTATCTCAGTATGTGTCATTTGCTTTGTGTCAGCATTGTCTTTTAATTGCCATATTATTTTTAGCACTTTTCACAGCCCCTTGTGAAAATATTAACAACAATTTGGTGGTTGTCAAAATTTGAATTAGAAAATTATAGGTTAATTGTGTTTAGATAAAGTTGTTACTGATCTGAATTCAAAACCTTATTGATAAACTTTAAGCCAATCAGGAGCCAAGTGATAAAGTGATTGTTGTGACATAAAGGGTCATTCAATAATTCTTTGATGCATGTGCGCTAATGAATATGATTTGCTGGTTGTTTTGCCACAGTGCGCCATTGCCACTGTGGCAAGTTTTTGGTGGACTAGTGCTCAATCAGCTGCTGGGTTAACACTAGTTTGTCAACAGCTTTCCACAGCGGCAATGATGCACAATGGCAAAACATCCAGCCAATCATATTAATTAGCGCATGTGTATCAAAAAATTATTAATGAACCTTTATGTTACAACAATCACTTTATCACCTGGCTCCTGATTGGCTTAAAGTTTATCAATAAGGTTTTGAATTCAGATCATTAACAACTTTATCTAAACACATTAACCTATAATTTTCTAATTCAAATTTTGACAACCACCAAATTGTTGTTAATATTATCATAAGAGTCTGTGTAAAGAGCTAAAAATAACTGTGTTCTGGATCTAGATACATGGCATAGTAAATATATGATTTTGTAGAAATAAGCTGAACATAAAGTATGAAACCAACTATAAACAAAGAGAACATTAAAAATTAAATTCAAAATAAAGATAATATGAATAGAAAATGTTTGGCAACAGGGGGTTTATTGGGGTAGGGAAGAGTGATGCCTAGTAGGCAGAATAGCGGGGGAAGGAAGATGTAGAGGTGGTGCTGGTCTGGGATTGGGTAGGTGGGTGGGGCTGGAAGGTGAGGGGTGGTGGTGGCAGGGGTAGCGGTAGGAGGATTTTGTGTGATGGTTGCCATATACTGCTTTTTTTATTCCTTTTCTGTCATTAGCTGGAATGGTTGGTAGACAGCTGTGGCATGGGGTGAGAGGCACTTGTCCTTACGTGATTGGTTGCCCATGTTGACATGGAAGACAATTTTGGCAAACAAGTCAACCACCATCTGTCAACCAAAGAGAGACTTGTGGTCCAGGACTCCAATATAATGATCATTGAACTCCTGGAGGTGGCATTACCAGACTGTATCTCCAATATTGAAGAACACTACATTGGTCATATGGATATCTGCGTGGCTGGCTGGGTACCCTGAGGTCTGGTTCCCATGTCCTTGGATTGATTTGAGGGCGGTGGAGCTATCCTCCATCTGGTGGCTCAAGAAAACCTGATAGGATAAATGTGATCTATCCCAAGAGTCCAGCAATTCACTGAGGATATGGGTATACTCATAGCTATTGGTGTAATCAGGGTTTTCTAATAATAGGCAAAACCCTTTACCAAGACAGCCAGGAACGCACTAATGAAAGTCCCCTGCTTGACCTTTCTTTCATTCTTGGTGGTGGCTTTTCCTTGCTCACCAAACTTGTCAAAGGCGGTTGATAACTTGTAGTAGGAGATGAACATGACGTCATCTGATAAACTTGTCAGGCATTGGACCAGATTGAACTCAATGGCATGATCATATGGGTCATCCTTGCTGCCTTCTCATTGATGCCTGTTGCAGTTGGTCAACACCCTGATTGAAGCTAATTTTCAGTGCATCCAGAGCTGCACCATGTGCTCAGAAACCCAAATGCCATGGTGCACAAGTTGCTTCTGGACCTAGGTCAGGGGAAGCTTGGGGTCCTGCTGCAGGAGATCAAGCATGATTGGGCATGCCTTGTTAATATGGGACTATGGGGCCTTCTTGGGCTTCTTGGCTGTCCCAATCAGGTTCCCCTTGTTCATCAGATTATTGGATTCCCGCATGATATTGGCTTGGGTAAATTGCAATTGGTCAGCAATTTGGTTGCAGGACAGACCACAAAGGTTGAGTGCCACAATTTCTTGGAGAATTTGAGTATTAATGTTTTTGCGCTTGGTGTGTTGGGCTGGGGGAGCTGAAGCCTGATTGGCTGAGGAGAAGCAGGTTGAGTGTTGGCAATAAGTTGTTCCAAAGCAGAGTTGCCATTCTGATTGACTGGTTGGTTGGCAGCTTGTGCAGAGGTGATTAAAGGGGCAGGGGAAGAGCTATATGCTAAGTGACTCTCAAATAAATCAAAGTCATAGAGGTTGGAGGTCAAGTACAGGTCAGCTTCCTCATTACCCACATCAAAGACCTGGGTGTAAACATGTACCTCCACGTTCTTAGCCTTGCCTCCAAATAAGCTTCCTTGGCTGATGCTGTCTTTTTTGGTGGCGCTGTCAAAAATGTTGTTGTTAAAAATCATTGTAAAAAACCTAGGATAAAATCACTAAAAGTAGAGTTTAACATTTTATGATTTATTTTTATTGTAATCTTGATTCCATATTTTAAAAGTTCTCAAACCCATATTACACAAATCAGGAGCCATGAAAATATATAAAATACCTCTGTTCCTAAATTGAATAGCTGTTGATTGGCTGTTGAATGATTATTTTTTATTTTAGGCTTATCATAATACACATATTGTTTGAGTTCATTTTGCTTTGTGTTTTGAAATCCTGCTTTGTATTGCCCTGATTTTGTTTCATTTTAGTCCTTCTGTTGGTGGCTCATATGAATCCTGATAGGATTATAATATATTCTAAAACAGCATCAATCCATTTCACTTGATGTTCCAGTTCATTTTTTTATGGTTTGACCTAAGCTGTTTGCTGTTTGATATAATTTTTTATAATATGTTAGTGAAATTTTGTCTGTTCACCAAAAATATTTATTTTATTTGATTCCTGAATCTTGCCTGACTTGGGGTTTTCTTAAATCTGAAATCATTTTTGTTTAAATCTGAAGTATTTTTGGTTGACGCCATAGCTTTCAAAACTACTGTATCCTCTTTTATACCCTTTTTCTCCTTTTCTTTATAAAACAAATCATATTCCTTTCAAATTTCCCTTTTATTTGTTCCTTTTTTAAATTTTGCATTTATTTCCTGGTTTTCTAATTATTTTCCTTGTAATTTCTATGTTATTTCTTTAGTACTTTGTTAATAGTGTTTCTTATTGTATCAATGAACTTTTGTCATGGATAAAGACATCTTGGTGGGCATTGCTTGCTCCAAGAAAAATCACCAGAAATGAGCTGCCAGTAATAAGATGCCTATGAAAACCTACATAGACCTAAATCAAGCTATTGGTAGGAAGTGGGTGGTGGCCAAGCAGGTGCACCTCCAAACAGGACCTAAAAATCTGCCCTTTAAGGGCCAAAAACCCAAAAGTCAGGTAATTTGGTGTTTTTTGGCCCAAAAATCAATTTATGACATCATAAAATTTTCAGTCACTTCTTGAGGATTAGTTATCAGAATTCACCCTGCTGATGTCAGCATTCCCATCCTACCTATATGAGATTGGTTGTAGCTCACAACTACCTTGGTAGTTGAATAAAACTCATATTACCTCTAAAGTTGTCAATTTTATTTATTTATGGTAAATAAAACTCATGAAAATTAAATTCCTTTTTGTGTATGTCTCTGTGTGCATCATTGTGATACACAGAGTCAGTTTAGTGCTATCTGCAGCCAACACACTGTTGTTTGCAGTTTTCCCACCCAAAATGAGGAGTACATTGAGCCAATTTGCCAATTCCTCCATTTGCAAAATCTGGTTTCCATTTCTCAATCATTAGCTTTTGTAAATTTTGTTCTCATTTTTACAGCTTGGATTTTGCCTGTACTTTTGCTTGAAGTTTACCACTTACAAATTTTTACATTGATAATTCTTTTGCTGCTCATTTTTTCAGCATTTGGATTTGCATCCCCCATTTTCTCAATCTTTCAGAATTTCAAAGTTTCTCCACCATTACAGATTTTAATCTAATTAACTGATTGGCATCTCAGTCATTGTAGAGAGTTGTTGAACAGGAATATGATAATTCCAAACTAATAGTAAATTATATTATCCAATGAGATTACTTCCAATGCTCTTATTAATACTAATAAGTTATATAATTAATTACTCATAAACAAGACAAACAATTGAAGACACCAGAAACAAATATTATTAGCACTGAGACATCAGCAAGAAGTAAAAATAATGCTGATGTGTTGAGTTTAGATTTGAATCAAAAACCAACTTCTGGGTTTGATTAAGGTAATTGACTGCAATAATACCAAGCCAGAAAATAAAAATTGATTACAAACCAAACCCCAAAAGCAAATTTATGTTGTAACTGTGCTGTTTTAGCAGAGTTACAAGGGGAAAAATATTTAGAGGATAGATAATAATCTTTATTGTGAGATAGTGATTATATAGCTATTGTGAATCAATGGATAGAAGGAACATGATTGGTGATCACACAGCTGGATGGAAGAGGGGGCGGCTTGATCCTGTTAATGAGTCAAGCGCCAAATTGAGGTATCCATTGTGAGGGATCATCATTTGTTCATGTTGATTGATTTGGTAATCTGAGTTGACTTCTAGGTCTGGCTTCAAGTGACGGGTAATTGGATTGCAGGTCACAGACCCGCTTGAATGTAACCTTGTTGGCGGGTCAAGCCTGCGGTTTTGACACCCCCCGGCTGAAAGTCAGCCTCCTCAGGAGGCAGGTTGTTGGGGAGGTTGTCAGGAGCCCGGGCGCCATATTGAACCAGTTGTTGTTTGGTGGCAGGCAGTGCAGTTTCTTGTTGCTTCTGTCTTGCTTTACAAGGTTGTAGGCGGTTGTGGTATAACGTCTTGTCTTGCTTGCATTTCCCGAGCCCTTGCATGAGGTAAGTGTTATTGTTGTTTACCTTTAGGATTATTGCTGGCCCTACTTTTTTGGGTTGTAGTTTGCTTTTGTCAAGATTCATGACCCAGACTTCATCCCCAACTTCATGTCTTTGACAGATGGGAATGAAGATCTTTTGTAAGTGTTCCTTCTTTTGGTTGCTTGTTTGCTGTTGGCCTCTATTACTTGAGGATCAGAGCTAGGGGGACTTGACTTGGGATTTCCAGTTTGGGTCCTGTCAATGCTTGAATGATATTAGGCTGTGTGCCGTATACCAGTTCAAAAGGGCTTTTCCCTGTGGATCTGTTCACTGAGGTTTGGCACACAAGTAATGCAGTTGGTAGCTGCTTATACCAGTCTTCAGGTCTCCCAGCAGTGAGTTTGGCTAAGGCTTGAACAAGGCTACCATTGAGCCGCTCTACGCGTCCATTGGCCTGTGGATGGTATGGTGTTGTGACAGTGTGTTTGACCCCATTTTTGGCAAGGTAAACATTGGTGTTTTCAGATGTCAATTCTTTGCCCTCATTGGTTATCAGGAGTTCTGGCTTTCTGAACTTACTGATTATTTCTTTGCCAATGAATTGTTGGACGTTGTTACCAGTGTGCAATTTCACTGCTTGGGCTACTGGCCACCTTGTTGCAAAATTGATGGCTGTGATGATGTATTTTTTGTTGTTGTGCTTTCCTGGCAGAGGGCCCACAATGTCCAGAGCCCATAACTTGAACAGTAGTTGGGTTTGAATGGGGAGTACAGACTTAGGCAGGGTTTTGCTTCTGGCAAACTTTTTGCAGACCTTGTACTGTTCTAGCACTTCCTGGACATTGCGGTATAGGGTTGGCTGCAAGGCTTTATGTTTTAGGAATTCATATAGATTTTGGCTCTTAGTATGTCCAAGATCTCTGTGATAGCAAAGAATGGTATCAACTTGTTGATGTGTGGGAATGTAGGGAATGGTTGTGCCATCTGACATCTTTCTGTGAAGAGTCCTGTTCTTGTCAGCAAAGAGGTGCTCATTCTTGATGACCGTTTCTTTGGTGATATTGGTTGTGTCTGCAGGGAACCTTTTGTCTTTTATACGGAGCAATAGGAGAGTCCAGTCTGGATTGAGCCCATTCTCTCCCCTAGAAGCGCGGACATACAGGCGGGAAAGGGCGTCTGCCATTGCAAGTTTGGCCCCAGGCTTATATTGGATGAGCATGTTAAACCTTTCTAAGATTTCTATCCATTGCGCTTGGCAACATGACAGGTTTGCTTGTGTCTTGAAATAGATGAGCAATTTATGATTGGTTAGTGCTGTGAATTCTTCCTGCCGTTTTAGGTAATAGCGCCATTTAACTAGGCAATGTACAATGGCCAACAGTTCTTTGTTGTGGATTGGGTATCAACACTTACCATCTGTCAATTTGCGCGACTCGTAGGCTACGGGCAGGAAATCACCATCATTATTCTTGTTTTGTAGTACTCCCTCAATGGATGCATCTGAAGTGTCGGTTTCCATCTGGTATTCTCCGTCTCATTTGGGGTACTGTAAGATGGGTGCTGTTGTGAGCTTTTCCTTGAGACGTCTAAAACAGAGGTCACATTGGGGGGTCAATACAAACTTGGACTTGGCGCCTGTTATGGCGGACAAGGGGCAGTCAGGACGCCGCAGTCAGGTATGAAACGTTGTACATAGGCCACCATTCCCAAGAAGGTGTGTAGTTCTGACTTGTCCTTGGGAGGTGACATTTTGCAGATGGCTTGTATCTTCTGAATGTCAGGCTTTATGCCGTCCTTTGAGACTATGTGTCCCAGGAAGGATAGTTTCTTGCGGAAGAACTGGCATTTAGAGGGCTTGGTCAACAGTTTGTGTTGTGCCAGGGTCACAAAGACTTCCTCCAGGTCCTTGTGATGCTTTTCTACCAAGGGGCTGTAGACAATGATATTGTCCAGGTACACAAGGGTGTGTCTGCCTATGTGTGGCGCAAACACTTTGTTCATGAAGGTTACAAAGGTGGACAGGGCATTGGTCATGCCAAAGTTGAGTACCATACATTTGTAGGAACTGTACTTGGTGTGGAAGGCTGTTTTGGGGATGCCTTCCTCCTTGATACAAATCTGATTGTAACCTGCAGTTAGGTCAATCTTGGAGAAGACAGAGGCTCCTCCCAAGGCGTCAAAGAGATTGTTAATTAGTGGTAAGGGGTAACAATTCTTGATTGTGACTTTGTTCAAGGCGCGGTAGTCTGTGACCAGGTGTAAGGTACCATCTTTTTTAGCCACAAAGAATACAATGGCCCCAAAGGGAGACTGTGAGGGGCAGATAAGTCCTTTTTCCAGTGCTTCCTTGAGAAAGGCGCGTAGGGTGTTGTCCTTGTTTAGGGTCAGCTTGTAAATGGGGCATGCCTTGGGTACGGCCCCCTTGATTTGGATAGAGTGTTGGATGTGGTTCTCAGGGGGTAGCCCAGGTAACGCTTCCTTAAAGATTTCTGGGTGACAGGCCACAATGTTGCAATCTTGCGGCGTGGAGGTGTCCTGATGATCCTTGAAGTGTATGATTTCATACTGGCAGGAGTCCCAGTCAATAGCTTTCAGGTTTTCCTTCTCATCCAAGGTCTCTGTGATGCGTACAAAGACGTGGTCTTGTAGGAGTTGGTCTACAGAGTCTGGGTAGATTTGGTGGTTGACACCTTTGCGCTTGATGGTCAGCACTGAGGTTGCCCAGTCTATGTGAGGGTTTTTTCTCTGCAGCCAGTCTAGTCCCAGTACAATGTCAAACTTAGGTAAGTCAATGACAGGACCTTGGATGGTGGAGTGGAGGTTCTCAAGCATGACAGAGAAGATGGCAGTTTCTTTTGTCACAGCAATGTGGTGTTCATCAGCCAGGACCACGTTTTTAATCCGCAAAGGATTAGTGGCCAGCTTGAATTTATCCACAAAGCTACTGTTGACTAAGGTTTGATCTGCGCCCAAGTCCAAGAGTGCTGAACCTGTGTAACTGCAAAAGCAGAAAGGGTAAGACATCAGTTTATTGGAATGTCTGGCAATGGTGTATAGCACCAGGTCTTCCAAGGGCACTTGGATCATTGGGCATTGGTCCACGTCCTTGGGTTGGTATTCATTGTTGGGCAAGTCAGGAGTTGCGTGGGGAGAGCTTGGCTTGCTTAGTGCTCTCCCTGGGCTTTTCCCTCATCTTGGTTGCCTTGGGTGGTAGTGACACGGAAACAGGTACAATTTGATTGGCTGTTATTTCCATTCCCATTCCCATTTGATCCCGTGGGTTTGTGGTTGTTGTTGTTACCATTACCTCCAGGAGGTGGTTGCAAGGAGCGCCCACTTGAATGTGAGTCCTTGGGTCTCTCCTGTTTCCCAGTCTGTGCCTTTTGCAGAGTGTTGGAGATTTGTTCCGCTTTTTCTGCTTCACGGTACAGGCTTTGTAAGTTGGTAACTTGGTCCAGGTTCACATGTCTCATTACATGCAACTTGAGAGTGTCGTAGTTCATGAGGTGTGTTGCTGGAGTGTCAAAGACCATGTTGGATGGGGCGCAGAGACAGAGTTCCTTGTAGGTGCAGATGAGTTCTTTAACGGTGCCTGTCTGGGTTAGGTTCTTTACTTGGTGTATGATCATGAGTGCCGTATCCTTAAGCACAAATCTTGCCAAGAAGTCCTGTTTGAAGGTGTCCCAGTTCTTGTTGGTGTGCTCTTTGTGCCACTTGTTGCACCAAGTGCTAGCGTCATGGGTCAGACAAATGGAAATCTCTGCAATCCAAAACCGCTGTGGGCACTCCATCTGAGCCAACTTGCTTTGGGCGGACTGAATCCATGTGGCAGCATTGTCATTGTTGGCCCCCGCAAAGGGTTCCAAGGCAGTGCTGCAAAGTCTTTGTGCAATTTAGGTGGGCATGGTGGTTTTGTCAGTTGGTTGTGGCACTGATGAGGGAGCCTGAAAGAACCCTAGGGCAGACAGGGATTTGAAGGTGGATAGCGGGATCACCGTGTTTTGTAGAGGACAAAACCATCATGTATCTTGGTACCAGAAGTGTACGGCGTCCAGTCAGGCGGGAGGCCATACATAATTCTGTCAAGGATTTGTTGGCCGCGGTTTGTGCGGGCAACAGGCAGAATTTTTCAAGATAAGGTAGGATGGAGAACCTAGCTGTGCTACCAATATTGTAACTGTGCTGTTTTAGCAGAGTTACAAGGGGAAAAATATTTAGAGGATAGATAATAATCTTTATTGTGAGATAGTGATTATATAGCTATTGTGAATCAATGGATAGAAGGAACATGATTGGTGATCACACAGCTGGATGGAAGAGGGGGTGGCTTGATCCTGTTAATGAGTCAAGCGCCAAATCAAGGTATCCACCGTGAGGGATTATCATTTGTTCATGTTGATTGATTTGGTAATTATGAGTTGACTTCTGGGTCTGGCTTTGAGTGACCGGGTAATCAGATTGCGGGTCACAACCCCGCTTGGTTGGAACCTTGCTGGTGGGTCAAGCCTGTGGTTTTGACATTTAATCCCCATTAGATGAATATAAATTGGGCTGTGTAACATTAGCAAAAAGGATTTGCATTCCAAAACTCAGATATGTGGATTCTAACAGCATAATTATTTCCAAATTAAAAAGTGAGTGACCTCAAGGCTTAATAGTTATAGTTATTCAGGATTAAGAATTACTAGCTAGCAGAGGGCACTATTTGCTAGGTGAAACACATTATGCAAATAGTTTATTATGAGAATTTAAGCTTAACCCCACCAAAGCAGAGAGGCTGTGACAGGGTACTAGAATTTACTGAAGACATTTCTTCCTTTTACTATATGCATATAATATACCATTTATAATATATTTTTTGTGGGTCTCTGGGGCAGATCTTATTATTTTCCTATTTGTAAAGGAATAATAAGCAATAACTATTAACAAGTTTTCAATTGTTTGATACCATCTGAATCCTTGCATTCCCATAAATTAGAATAGCCTGAGTCCTCTAGTAATATGAGCCCTATATAGTACCTTGTTAATACGCAAGTTTAACAGCCATATTTTACTTATAATTAGTTGGTCAGCATTTTTCTATAAGCTGACCAGAAAAAAAAGCATCTTATTCACCAAACTACACTTGAAGTACATTTTATTGGGAGATGTAGCCAGCATTTCTGAATCTATTATATATTAACCCCTTGAACACAGCTAAAGCCAATGCACACTGGATCCAGAAAGGATATATAATTTCTGGCAAAGATGTCCTTTGCCTGGGTTAATTGATATTTTTATGGTATTTGGTGGTAGTAAAATGGCCCCAAGTTGCACTCTAATCCTTTCACTGGATTATGTGGCAACTTGGGGCTTACCAGAACACCCAGTTTGGCACAAATACCATAAAACCAGAGATTATTATAGGTTTTATTCCAGATCTTATATAGCTCTAGATTAGGTCTGCACAGGCTTTGTTGGTGGGAAAGTACTCAATTTATAAAAGATTTGGCAATGATTTCTATAGCTCTTGATAACATACACTCAAGTGCAGGGAAGGTGTAAAAAGTTATTTTTGACTTGTCAACTTGTAGGCAATATACAGCTAATAAATTTTAGATACAGAATTTATAAAGTAAATAAATTCAAGATTTAATACTATATAAAATTTAAATTTACATTTAATTGACTACATGGGATAAAAAAGTAGGGGCAGCAGAAATTTAGGATATAAACCAAGGATGACTGGTTCTTATACTATCTTGGTGGTTAGCTGCAGGAGCCTTTTGTTAAAACACAGCTATTAGAATCAACTGGTAAGAGGTGGGTTAGATGGGTGGTTGGATGTGTACTTAGGAGGCTGAAAGCCCACTGCAAGTAAGAATTACTGTATTGCACAGTTTTTTTACTAATCCTCTGTCATAATTGGGTCAGGCAAGGGTGAGGTTCATTTTCTGTATTCAGCACACAGAACACTAACTTGAAGAAAAGACCAAAAAATTCCAGCTGGAAAAACAGGCCATTGTAGTCATATAAATCTAGGATTATAGAAGCCATGCCATTTTTATCCCTTGCTCTGGCTATACTTATAGTATTTCAAAATACAATATCAGTAAAATGACCTTCTGTGTGGCCTGTTGGGTATATGTAACACTAGTTTATGGCCTCTTGAACGCATTTTTTTGCTACTTGTTTATCCTTCATTTGGTGGCTCAGTTACACCATATAGCTGATCTCTTTCAACTTTCAAATATCCTGTATTGCCTCCAGGGATGATATAGATCTGTACCCGCCAACATAATGGGTCAACATCTATAGAATACAGCCCCTTTGGGGGAAACTGCCAAAAGTCCACCGAAAAGTTTAGCTAATGGTATCCTTTTACTACTTTCATGACATTAGCCCTATTTAAGAACATATGCCTGGCAATTTACAGCCATTTTGCAGTACAATAAAGGAATACACTATCACTAGTTGATACAGGGAGCTTTCTGGACAAGATTGATTACCCTGGACTGCCCAGTGTATTTGAAGGCTCAATTAATCCAGTGTGATAGACAGGGGTACTTAATGCTGCAAAAAACTATTTGGCAGTAGGGCACATGAAAGAGTCCTCTCCAGCATAGCCTGTGAGAGAGAGGGCTAAACAAACTAAGTTGGTTCCCCTCCTGGGGGTGCCAAACACCAAGATGCCATCCAGTGATCCACTAGGATGGCTGCTTATAACAGTGTCCAAAAGGAAAAAATGAGGGTCAAAATTGAGAAGAATTAATTTAAACCCATGAGGACTAGTCCTGATAGAAGCCAAGGGGAATACTCAAGGGAACATGAAGGACCAGGGAGAGAAATAGTCTTAGGCTCTTTAAAGGGGACAATTTTTTCAAATGCGCCAGGGGAGGGTCCACTATTGGTGCTACCTCCAACACCTGAGAACAATAAGGTTCATTAGCGGGATTAAAATTCTGAGACAAGAGCTCATCAGAAAGGGGGATACCTTTTTCTTTTTCAGGGAGGTCCTTCAAGGCGTAAACAGTACCTGAGAATCTACCTTCATGGAGATCAAAGAAAATGAGATCTGACTCTATACAGCAGGGGCAGTGGTCCAGTGCAACAACAGCACAGGGTTAATAGCACAAGCCAGTTTTTTTAAACAGAAGGACCAAATTTTATGAATTCTTCACCAAATTTGGGGCAGGGAAGCTTTGGGGTTCCTGTCCACTAGTCCTCAAAGTGTGTCCTGGATTGTAGCCAGGGACCGGCTGGAAGGGATTGTCATTCTCTAGTAAAGGAAAATGTATCTCAGAAATATTTATAGGGGTCAAAATGGGCTTTTATTCACTCTCAGAAGGAAGATCCCCTTAGAAATCTTCTGGTATATGGTCCGGGGGGTCAAGGAAACAATAAGGATTTGTCAATACTTGGAGTCCTCCAACAATATGGGCCATTATTTTAGGGATTGGGCTATTTTCTAATGCACATGCTGCTCAAAGTGCAGCATAACACAGTTCAATTTTGAAAAAGTAACTAGTTACACATTTTATATTTAAAACATTAATAACTCAATAAAAAATTAATATTTTTTCACATTATAAACTATCAAAATGAAGCTAAGGATCCCATCTTTCTATTGGTGTAAAATTTTTAATATGTATACTGTACTCAATATTAAAGTGAAAGTAATTTAAAGATTATAATCCAGATTTTATTATATGATTCTATCTAATGATATAAAGTAGATCACTTCAAAGCTAATAAAAACTCATTTTTAATATGCAAAGTATCTTTTTTTATTTAATGAAATTAAAGATAAGATTGAGAGCTTTATTTTCGCGTTTTATTTTATTTAAAAAGCTCAATTATTTAGGATTTTGTGGCTTTTTAAGTTATTATATTTTTATCACTGTTTAGATTAATTTTAAGGTTCAAGTGAGCTTCAAACCTCAAATTAAGCATTCTTTAAATAGAATTATTTAATATTTCATTATTTTAAAAATATGCGGAAGAGTTACAGTTAACTGAATACATCATTTTAATTTATTTGCATTGATTACAAAGAGGATATGATGTAATAATGATGCTTAGCTTCTTCACATATATCACTTGTGCATGAAAACTGGGTATTTAATTAATTCTGCAAACATAAATTCAAGTTCAAACTATAGTAAAAGCTATCACACCATTTCTTTCAGAATGGTGTCATTTAGCTTGGTATATAAGAGCTAAAGTACCACAAAGCTTCTAATCCAAAAGACCCTATTCAAAGGCCACATTCTGATCAGAACTAATCCATCATTAAGGCACATTTCAGAGATCTGACCTAATTACAGATTCAAAATACTACCATGTCCTCAGTTAAATTTACTTCTGCCATGCTACCCTTTTTTCCCTTGGGAGCTTCAACAAAAAGAGAAAGAATTGCAATGTTAAAAAAGGCATTCCTCTTTATTGCTGGTGATGATCTTGATAACTTCATCAAGCACTTCCTTACTTAAACTGAATTTGGGAGATCTCAGTTCCTGTCAACTATTCAAAATAAAAAACAATGAGTTCATTGAAAACTTAAAGGATCTCATAAAATCTTCTTACCAAAATCATCTTCCAGCCTTGTGATATCTGGTTACTTCCAGTTACTCTTTAAAAGAGCTTAATGATATGGGGTTTAATATAACCAAAAGTGAGTTTGAATACTCAAGAAAAATATATAAAAATAAAAATGTAAGCTTAAGCAAAAAAGCCAAAAACCAATAACTATTCATTAAAAAAAGAAATAACTAAAAAAAATTAAAAAATTGCTGGGAAATTCTTTTGAAACAAGCCAGTTTGCAAAAAAAGTGCCCGAAAAAATTTATAAAGATATAGAAAAAAAGATGAGTAATTACTCAACTGAAATTAAATACTCTCTACTTAAAACAAAAAAATATATGAAAATATGAAAATAAAAAATAAAATTTCAGTTTCAATTTCTACTTACTATAAATTAATTCCTAAAAATATAATGAAAAGTAAAAAACAAACTGATATGTGCAATATTTGTAATTTAAAAAATTCACTGAAAAAAAGAAGGAAGAATGTGAAAGTAAAAACTTACCATTACCAGAATCTATAGGCAATGACTTAAAGACTATTAATCAGCACCAAGACTTTTATGTTCATCAAAATAGAGAATATAAAAAAGATATTTATGAATTAGATGATGAGTCTTGTGTTGTAGTTATAGATTATAAAGAAAACTTAAAGGTTGGAAGTGGTCCAATTGAGACCAATAATTGCTTTTATTCAAAAAAATCTATCTCATTATTAGGGTTTGCATTAGTTTTTAAAGAAAACAATAAACCCAAATATGAATATCATGATTTTTTATCTCAAATATTATCACATGATTGTTTATTTTCAGGTGAATGTCTAATTAGTCTTCTTAAATTAGATATATTTAAAAAAATAAAAAATATAAAAGTGTGGACTGATAACAGAAATCATTTTAGATCATATGAATTTTTAATATTACTTATTTAAAGAGGCACCTAAATATATTAAGGGTTCTATAAAATATAACCGTTTTGTTGAATGCCATGGAAAAAGCATTGTTGATGGTCACTTTGGTGTAATATCAAAAATGTTAAAGGAAAAAAATGAGCTTTATATTAAAAATATTAATGATCTTAAAAATATTTTTGAGCAAGAAAAAAAAGAAAAGAATTATATGAATCAGTACTATCAGGCTGAAACATTTCTCAAAAGTCATTCTTTTATATTTATGAAAGAAAAGTTAGGCCTATAAAAAGAGAGCTTGAAGTTAAAAATCTGTGCATTGATATTTCATATTTGATGAAAGATGGGAAGTTATATACTTCACCTCTAACATTTGAAAGTTTATCAGAATATTCTGAGATAACTTATCATTTGAAATCACGTGATGATACCAGAGAAACAAAAAGATCAGAAGATGCTAGTGATGTATTGGGGCAAGTTCATGAAGTAGGGCAACTTACTAGAGGGTGTATTTTAAATAGAGTTATCAGTCTTTCAAAAACAACACCTTTTTTCTGAAACAAACTAAGAATATTTATGATGAGCCAAAGATAGGGTAATAGCACTTATAGCTTTGGGGCTGCTATTACTCTCCCATGCAGCTCATCATAAATATTTTTGGTTTGTAGATTGTAGTAGCACATAAGATATTTTCAATAATACTATAAGTTGCACTTTTTGATTCTAAAATTGATGACTTAAATTTTTAAAAAAATCATCTAAACCCAATATCAATTAAAGTTTTGAGATTGGTTGTATTTTAAGCTTTCTGAATAATTAGAATATGAATAATGTGATTAAGTTATAAAATAATCAATCTGATGCCTAGGCATAACAAGAAAAATAATGACCCATATCTTGGACTCCTTGTACTTGGTCTTGGACTTCTGCACCTTAGACTTGGACTCCTGCACCTTAGAATTAGACTCCTGCGCTGCGCTTAGATCCAGCTTCTTTTCTTGGGCTCCTGCTCCATTATCTTGGGCTTCAGCTCTCTTTATAGCTCCAGTGGCCTTGTTATTCCACTTGTAACAGTCCAATCAAGATCCTGCTGGTGATCAAAAGGCTTCCAAAAACCTCTTGGCAGAAACTCAAAAGGCCTGGGAAAGACCTCCAAAAAGGGCAACAGCGCCCATGTCAACAATAATAATGTTGACAGTGGCCATGTTGACACTTTGTCAACATGGCCACTGTCAACTCAAAACTCTAAATCTCCTATGTTTTTTGCTAGTTGTGCTAGCTTAATTCTTTTTTAAAGCGTTCAGGGGTGCAAACCCAGAAAACACAACAAAATTGTGGCCATCTTGACACGATTTAATATTAAGCTTAATAAAAAACTTGATTTAACCTGATTTTTCCTTTATGTTTACTAATAAAAATTAGTTTATTTTTTATTTGATTTCACAACGTAAAAGTGTCAATGTTGATACTTTTTAAGCCAAACTTATTTTTAATAACAAAACTGAAGCATCTACAACAAAGAAATTAAGTGTGCATTTAAAAATATTTTTTTATTGAATTATTATATTGAAAAAGACAGTGCACATACATTTGATTGTTGGAATGTTCATGTTATAAATATATATGTGGCACTTATTCCGGCTTTAATATATTAAGTGGATTGGATGCTAACAGTGATCCAATAATTTAAGTGTGACTTACTATGTAAGTTACTATAGAATTTATTATTAAAAATAATGTCGACACTTGTAAATGTTGTTTATTTGCTTGTGATCACCCCCCGGGGTGGAGTTAAGCAAATTAGAGTGGTGCAATTAAGCTTAAATTAATATGCCACGTCATATAAATAATGTCGTAAGTGACATTATCGACACTTTACCCTTTTCAATACTTGAATACAACTTCTTAACAACTTCATATAAGCACAATGGTAAAATATCATATTCTCACTACCCAAATATAATTTTTAATAAAGAAATAAAGAATCTTGATACTTTTTTTACTTATTTTTATATGCTTTTTTTAATTTTTATATGTGAACAAAAATACACAGGAAACGGTTAATTTTTTGCTAGCCTGCGTAAATTTAATTAAGCGTACTATGTTTTTTCATAGTAAATTTTCAAAATAATGTCAACAGTGAGAATGTTGTCAAAAATAATGTCTACAATTTTTGTAATCAACAGTGAGAATTCAGCTTTTTTCACTAATCATCACTCATAATGTCAACGCTTTTCAGTTCTCACATATAAAACTTTATGTTTTATATAAAAAAACTTCTCATTTTTTGATATGTTGTATTTTTGACTTTGCTTTTTCATATTTTCTAATTTTTAAAATAAAATCTATATCTAAATATAATACTTTCACATATTTCTCTTAACTTTTATCTTGTTATTTATAACTTTAATAAAATAAAAACTATACAAGTATTTTTTAACTTTTAAATGCCAATAAAAACCATCTAAGATTTACTTTTTGTATATTATGCTTTTTAAGTTGTTTTGTTTGTTTTTAAATTCATTGCTTTATTTTAAACCATTTTACTTATTATTTTAGAACAAGAACACTTCCAAACAGCCAAAGGGTACCAAGCGTCCCTCTAAACCAACCAAAGCCACCAAGAAAAAGCCTGTCTTGTCAAAGAAGGCCACCCCCAAACCATCCCCCAAGCCCTCCCCTGAGCCCTCTCCTGAGAAGAGCCCTGCTCATTCCACTGGGGGAGAGGAAACTGATGGCTCTCTTACAGAGCACAGTTTTTACAACTCAGCTTCTGACGAGGAGCCAACCAAGAAGAAGCGCTCAGCCCAAAAGTCCCCTCCCAAAGATAAGTCTCCTGCACATGAGGAGCACCACGACAAGCCCCCTTCTGCTTCCCCACCCCCGCCAAACTCTCCCCCTTCAAGCTCATCTGGGAATGATTCAAAGCCCTGCCCCAATTACTTTCCTGGCTTCCGCCATGCTCCTGCTGGCTCTTGGGACCCTCATGTGGCCCATAACACTGCAATGTTGATGGCAAGTTCAAGGTTCCTTCCACCCTACCCAAGTTTTTCTCCATCATGAGTGTTAAAGGTGGGCCAGCCATGGTGGCCAATGGATACATCTTCTCATGCAACAATGCCAACCGGGGCTTTAAGAGCCGCCATTACACCTGCAAGGACCGCTCCTGCCCAGTGCGGCTCAACACTGAGCGCTGGGACCTGGTTCAAACCATAAAGGGCAAGCATACCTGCATCATGCCCAACACTACCATCTCCCGCCTCCTGAAGTGGTATCTGGTGCAGATTATGCTCACTTCCAAAGACCTTTCTGCTACCCAGCTGGCTATGCTTGCTTGCAAGTACCTGACCCCTACCAACTTGAAGAGGGTGCCAACCCACAATCAGTTGGTCAAGTTTGTGAGTGATAGGCGTCAAGCCTCCAATCCCCTGGCCAAGAGTGCCACCAACATCAAGGACCTGGTCCTCACTGATGCCCTCAAGAAGACAGAGGATGGTGAGATGTTCCTGCTCCATGACAATGGGCAGGAAGTGGAGGATAGGATTCTAGCCTACGCCACAACCCAAAACCTGGAGCAGCTCAACACTGCTACCACCTGGCTGTGCAACGGCACATTTGCTACTTGCCCCCCTCTCTTCAAGCAGCTTTGGGTCCTGCATGGGCAGTTCAATGACCAGGTCATCCCTCTTTTGTTCTTTCTCCTTCCTGGTGCCAAGACAGAGGTCTATTCCAGAGCTTTCAAGATTGTCTGGGATGCTTTGAGCTCCCTTCCCGTCAACCAGCTCCCCCCTCCTGCCCACACCACAAGGGCCAATCCCTCCTCCACTGAGAAGGATGAGGCAACCATAGCCGCTGAGCAGCTAGCTCATGCGCGCTCACTTGGGCCAAAGGTGATCATTATGGACTTTGAGTAGGCTCAGTTCAGAGCCTTCCAGACCACCTTCAATGGAGAATTTCAGGGCTGCTTCTTCCATTTTTGGCAGGCCCTTGTCAAAAACCTCAAGAGCAAGAAAGTCCTTTTCAACAAGTATCTTAATTATGGTAAGGGTAAGTGCCGCTTTTCCCTGACCCAGTTTGCTGCCTTGGCTTTTGTGCGCCCAGAGCATACTGGGCTTGGCTTTGAGGCCCTCCAGGATGATGCTTATATTAAGAAGCACTCCGCCATCTTTGAAGGCTACCTTGAGTACTTTGGAAAGCAATGGGTGGGCAAGAAGGTGACTGCTCAGAGAGGAAAGAGCGGGGCCACTGTCCCTTGGAACTGTCAAGGCGCCTGCCTCAAGGGGGAGATGAAGACGACGTCAAGCCTAGAGGTGTGACACAAGCACTTGAAGACCAAGTTTGGGACTAACCCCAAGTTCAACAAGTTCTTCTCCAAGCTGCAGGAGGAGCAGGCCCGGACTGTCTCCAAGTTCTGTGACCTGGCCAACCGGGTGACCCCCAAGAAGAGGAAGAGTAAGAAGCAAGACTACCAGGAGGACGCACAAAAGGTAGTGAAGAAGAAGTACAAGGTGGCAGAGATCAAGAAGTACCTAGAAGATGTCGCAACTGCTCTTGCTGGGGGCTTTAATTAGCCCAATAAACCTTGCTTTGCTTTGCCTATATATTTTTTACTTTTAAACTTTTAATTTTTTTGGATAGTACTAATCTTTTTAAGTATAAATGATAAGTTCAGATACAGTTTCAATGTAATTTTATAAGAAATATCTTATATTTTGTTAATTTATCTTTAAGCTATGAGATATTTTCAGTTGTGCTTATATAAAGTATAATATGTTTAAATTAGAGTTTTCTTATATTTAGTATTTATTATGATATATAAAATATCTTTATTTTTGGTTCATTGGAATTTTAATTTTTATGGGAATAAAAAATAACTTTATAATAAAGAGTGTAAATTACATAGTAAACTGAAAAATAGTTGATTATATCTCCTTATTCTTATTACTTATGGTAATTTTTTATTGCATTTTTGAACTCTCTGGGGTTATTATAGTATAATAAAGTATTTTATAAATAATTTTTTAGATATTAAAAATGTTCAGGGTAAAGTGTGCTGTTAATTAAAAAAGTGTTGACATCCAGGAAAGAACATTAAGTAAAACTGGGCTGTCACTTTACTATAGTGTCAACATGGGCGCTGTTGCCCCAAAAAGACCTGGAAAGACTTGGAAAAGACCCTGTAACTTTCCAGCCAGCCACCTTCTTATAGTGTCCTTTTCCCAACAGTTCCGCCTTCAAAAATGGCTTTCTTCAGAAGCTTAAACCATTGCTGCTTACTTTTTTCTATAATAACTTAAGCTTACATAATTACTTTCTCAAAAACTTAAAGTATTAATTCACTATTTCCTTGCTTATACTTTAAGCTTTTGGCTTCCAACCAATCATTTTCATCAGGAAACCTGCCAGAACTTAAACAATGAATGCAGAGCGCAAAAAAAGACCATTTCTGAAGTTCCACCGGGATCCAACTAGGAAAATAATTTTTACAGCTCAAACCACTCAAAGCGACAACTCTTTGTGCACCAAAGTGTTAACCGGTCCATTATTCTGGCACCAGTCTTCCCTGCATTCAACCTAAACCCATTTAAATAGTAGATTACTATTTAAACTTTTCTTTCTGGACCTCTTCAACGTTTCCCCATGTATTTACAAATCTTGTAAAATCCAAGGAAAATGTTTCACCAAAACAACTTTGTATCCAGCTCTCATAGCAACATACCTTCATCTATCCTAGGAATTTAATAAATAAATATCTTACCCACACTTCTATCCACATTTCTTCTTGATTTTACTACTAAACCAAGGCAAAACATTCCACATTTTCTCACTTTGGAAAATCAAAATTCAGCAAAATCTTGGCTCATTTCTCTGAACCACTAGTTCTTCACCATCCTCTTTGGGTTCTTCAGCCAGCTCATATTCAGCTCTTCAGATTAACCAGCAAACAGTACATCTTAGTTTACAGAACATCTCCTTCCATTCTTTCAACAGCTTATCAGTCCTCTGGCTACTCCTTTATCATGACCAGCTACCCCTGCATCATGATCTTTGAGCCTTTCCACTTATCCTCACTAGGAACCATCTTGGTTCCACCTGCACAATGAACCATTTTGGAACCAAACTTCAATATGAACCAATCGTCCTTCAACTAGCCTTCTCTGTGATCAAACAGTTCCTTTTACTAGTCTTCTCTGCTGATTCCGTGAACCACTTTGGTTCTTTATCTCAGTCCCTGTTACCAGAACCTGTAGACTCAGGCATGAGTCTATATTAAACTGGCGTTTGAATGGGCCCTCACAAGTGGCATTCCACTTGGGCCATCTAATCATAGATCCTTAAAGCCTATGTTGTTATTTTTACTCACCCAGGTGATTAAGTCTGGGCTTTCAGTTGCAGAGTAATCATCTCTACTTCCCAGAGGCCTGACCACACCAAGTTCTGCAGTTTGCTTCCCCAAGTAAACTGCCTTGATGACACCTCTGAGCAAATCCATGCCCTCCAATGCTTACTTTGGATTCCACCCAAAGCTCTTATGGGGACATAAACAAGGACACCCTACCAGTCTGTTAGGTAGGATGCTTGCTCACAGACCTCCTGTAAGCGTATCAGGGTACGTAGAGCCCTCAGAACTCTTCCCCTCCCTGGCAGCCTGTGCTACGCCAGGGGTCCAAAATCTTCTCCACCTCAAACAGACAAAGTTCCCTGCTATCTATCCCATTCTTCACCCTTTTGCAGCCATAGTTCCCTGCTAGGTGAAGAACTCTAGCCCACAGCAGCCAATATCTTCTGCTGGGTGGAGGCAACATCTGCCTCTAGTAGTCTCTACACCTACTAGCTAGGCCTTACCATCCCTAGTAGCCATCATTCCCTACTAGGCCTCTACCTTCAACAAACAATCAAACTTTTGCTTGGCCAAAATTAGCCCCACCTGCAAACCACCAAACATGTGGACTGTCACAGAAGCCAAACAGGGGGCAGAGAAATTAGGAGCCAGAAATTAATGGACAGAAGAGAGAACAGTTGCTTTAAAAGCCTTATAGCCAAATGAGCTCACAGGAAGTGAAAGAAGGCCCTTGATAAAGACAGCAATGTGAGAGGAATGCTTTCACAGTCAATTTATAACTTTAAAGCAAGATTTTATTTTAAAATTCAAATTTATCACTCAACGCAAAATCAAGAGATAACTTGAACCAGGTAATTAAAGTACTTTTTACTATAACCCTTATAGAGGCCAGAAAAATCAATGGCGGGACCAGCAACAGTACTGGTAAGGGAGAGAATAAAAAAGGGGTGCAAAGATAAGTTGTTACTATAATTTTTAAATTCAAAAGGCCACTAGAAGCCTGAAATTTTCCAAAGATATATTTCCAACCAAACTTCTTATTGAGGATGAGTAAGCAAGGTCCAGGAGACCCTCTTTCTAACTTTTAAGGTTGAGATTGAGATTTGGGGAGCCATATGGGGGAACTTAGGGAGCAGAATCTGATTGGCTCCCTGAGAACTTTTCAATCCTGAGTCAGGGATGCTGGAATGTTTATCTCCCATTTCTTGCTCTGAATTTAAATGGCTGTTTCTTAATGGGTATTCATGTAACTGATTTTTATCAGAACTCTTCAAAATTATGGGGATTGATGTGGCCATTTATGATTGGTGGGTTTGAGTGGCTTTCAAAAGTGGTTGACACTAAGCCAGAAAATCATCCTAATTGGCTATAGCTTCTTCCAATGGTGGGACATGAGCTATCAGGGGGCTCAGTGGGGTAAGCTAACACAAATTGCTCATCAGTTGTGTGTGACAAGTCCTCCAACACAATTAGTGGGTTGGCAGGATTATGGGGAGCTTCCTTAGTACATCCAGAAAAGATGATTCTATCTAGGGATAAAGGGGGAGTAACTTTACATGGCCAGCACCAATCACAGGGCTTGTGGCCTAGACACCATCTGGGATCCTGAAAAACTATTGCAAATGTTTAGCAGAATGGCAACCAATAAGAATGAAGATCAACAAGAATCCAAGCTCAGTGTTTCATCAGCAGCCTGAACCAGGTTTTCAGGGGACATTTCTTTCAGATCTAGCCAGCCTGGTTTGTTTTAGAAGTGTAACATTTCTGTGACATTTGTGGTTTCTGTCAGCTTTTGCTGCCCGGGACAGATTAAATTAAGCTTTGCTGCCAAGGCTTTTATCAGGGTTAAGAGAACCAGGTTAGGTCTTCAAAATGACATACCCTGGGATATATACCCCAGGCCATGATGTAAGGAAGGAATCAGTAACATGATTATAAAAAAACAACTAAGAGCATCAATAGTAGAAGTGAGTTGGTCCTTTATCCAACTGGGGTTGGAAATATCCAACCTTGTGATTTGGGATTGTTACACTCATCTTCACATAAATTGGAGATTATCTGCCCCAAGGTGGTAGCTCTGTGCATCCATGCCTGGATCATCTCTTTGGATACCCAGATACCATGGCAGCCCAGCCAGTATCTGTCCCAGGTGAGCTGTAGGCCCAGGTCAATTTGAAATGGTAGTAGAGTGCTAGGGTGCACCTGTGAGCACTGAGCTGGCCTTTTTGAATTATCCAGCTTCACCTGGATATTGTTTCTTGTCCAATACCCATGAAGATCTGCATTTTCACTGTCTGGGGAACCTAAGGCGTACCACAGCCTTCCCAAAGCCCATCTGCCCCTGGTCATGGATGGTATCTCCTGGATAGCCTGATAGATCATAGATTTTGGTACTTTCTTTGAAATAAAACTCTGGTTGACCTCTGGTAGAAGAAGGGTGCTGGTTAGATATATTTGATGGTTGCCATAGGGGTCTTTTAGGCTAAAAATGAATCCCTTGTCATATATCCTTACAGGTGGGACTGATAATTGCCCTGGACTGGGGTGATCTCTATGTGGTGCTTAAGCAGCTGGGCATCCCTTAATGACAGGGCCTACTGCTCTACATCCTTCTGGGGGCATTTAGAGGACTGGGCGGATAAAAATTAGTGATTGTCTATGCTTTGACCAGATAATGATATAAGCTCTCAGTACAAAGCATCAGGAAGGACAATACCATACCACTTGAGAAAGACATGTTGAAGGCTCAATGAATTCCTGATAGGGAGGGGCAATATCTTTTTGCCCCCAGGTTTGATGGGGTCAAGCTTTGTTAAAAGCTATGGGTATCTGTTTGTGTGATCAAATTGTGAGGCTGCATTTTAGATCACATCCTTAATCTCATAGGTAAAATCTTTCCAATTAGGGGGATAACTGTCATCCCCTGTTGGGGCTTGCTTTTTGATCCAGGATAATCAGAGGGTTAAAACTTTCTATTTAGGTTTGTTTGCATATGATCAACCTATGTGCATATTCTGTTTGATGATCCTTTGATGGTTATATACCCCCTCTTTATCCATCATAGTGCCACCTTGAAATGGGATATCCCTGCCCATCCCTGATTCTTCGGCTGCCCAGCTGTTTACAAGTATCTCTTGTGTGGCTATGTTCCTTATCAGCAGTTGGTGGGTTGGCTGTGACGCCCCAAAAAGATTGCCAGTGGGCTGTCCCTAGATGCCAATAAATAATCTTGCCCCTGCATTACTTCTTCAAAGAGCAACCTTGGTGTAAAGTTACTCCCCTTTTAGCTCTGGATAGGACTATCTTCCCTTGGCATACCAAGAAATCTTCTTAGAATCAAGCCAAACCTCTTAAATCCCTTGAGAATCTAGCCCACACAATTGACAAGCAATTTGTCCTGGTGTATCCTTCCTGGGTGGTAACCACTAATGCTCAGACTTATTTTCTCACCTGGGAGGAATATCTGATTAATTTGGACTATTTTTTAGCTTGGGCTTGCCCAAATTTAAAACAAATTAAGAGTAATCAATCAGGTCACACTCCTGTTAAATCAACAAATTCCAATCCAACTGGATTAGATGCTGCCCTGAACCACTCCATTGATTCCAGCCAATCAGAGTCAAAGCCAGAAATTATTGGGAAACCTCCCAACCCATTGGATTCTCCTTGCAAAATTTCTCTTTGAACCAATCAAATTTGACCTTTGGGCCAGGTGACCTTGAATTTCAAAGCTCATTCCTTATAGCAAAACAGGGGACTAAAAGCCCCCTGCTTGCTCATTTTATCAAATTAAAGTTTAGTAACTTTCCTATCTAGTGTTTTTGACTTTGAGACCTCTTTCTGTGTCCCCTTTAGTCTTCTGGATTTTTTAGTAGAAGTTTACATTTTTGCTTACCTTCCCAGTCCTTCCCTAGTTCCCAGCGTCTCTTTCAGAGCTCCTAGAGTCACAGTTAGTATTAGTATATATGCTTAACTCTCTTGCTTTCAAAAATCTAGTTGAACTCTGAATTTATTATTAGAATCTTTATAAATACTTACTTTAATTTTGGTTTCATTTTTTGTTTGCTTTGCTGTCTCTTATATCATATATACGTTCAAAGTAGCACCTCCCGCTCACCTCTAAAGTGTAAAGCTCATGGCTGTTGCCTCCTTGGATTTTAAGTTTTTTAAAACAGATTCCTTGCTGCAAGGCCCTTTTACTTTGACCAGTTTTGCTCAAATAATGGTTAAAAATTCCTTTTTCCTTTCTCTTTCTTGTGAAATTTTGGTCTCCTTGGTGAAGTTTGTGGCTTTCACCCTGGCACCTGCTTTGGTAATGATATGGACTACTTCTCCAGATCTCTGGAGCCGTATTTCCTATTCATTTCACCACGTAGAGAGCAAACCCACCCAATTAATGCATATGTTTGAGGACATTCCTGGGCGTGCCCAGGATATTCTTGTTACCAGTGAGAGCCTATTAAGAAGACTCATCTGTGACAATCTCAAATTATCTGCCCTCAAACCAGTCCTCTCAATGCCCCCAAGCTTGGATTCCCCAATTCCTCCTCCCTCTGTGAACCCAGGTGCTCAGGCCCAAGAAGAAGGGTTGAATATCCAAGAGCACGCTCCCAAGATTCCCCTGGTTACTTATTGGGATGATCTTGATTGGTCTTGATTTCTATTTTCCCCGACTATCTGCTGTGTCATCTCTTTGGACGCCACAATGAGCGGCTATACCAGTCTTGCGCTGGATGATATCCTGGTGGATCCTTCCCCCAGGATGGGAGCCAAACTTAGTTAGTTTAGCCCCCCTCTCTCACACTTGTTCCACCCTGATCTGGCTTTGGGTCAGCCCTTTGACTTCTCTGCAAGGCTCCCCACCACAATATCACAGCGCTCAGTGGGATCCTGCAGCACCTGTAGGCTGGGGGATCTGGGTCAGGGGCCAGAGTTTGACCCTCCAGCGGTAAAGTTTGATGCCAACTGTCCCCAGAGATCATTTTTGATCCTGATATACAAGGATTTTTTCTTGGACAGCTGCATGTAGCAGTAGAAGCTGTGTTGATCAGAATACCCAAGAGTTCAAAGCCCCTATAGCAAGTATATGCTTTGATGGGTGCTTCTTTAGACATGGCTAAAGGATACACCTGGGATATCCTAAGTTTAGGATTAGCTTTAACCAAGCTAGAGGCTAGGTTCTGAGGATAAATAGGGTGATACCACCTTTAGAATGCTGAATATCCAACACTTTTCTCCAGGCAGAGCTAGGAAAGATGGGCCAGGTTATGGAAATCTCCCAAGATAATGAGTTGGCTTGAACCATGTTGGATATGTAATGTGATCTATAATGTTGCATGTAACCAAAAAACATTAAGTGGACAGAGAACCCACCATCAGGATAGGTGGGCCAAAGATTCTGAGGCTACTGAAAGGAGGGAAAGTTGTGAATGATCCATTCAATGGAGGATCAAATCTTTAAAGAGGGAAGTGAAATAGATCAATGTTGACTCTGAGATTTGAACCAGACACAGGCAAAATTGATATTGTCAAGGATCTGGATGTACAAGTACTTTGACTACCACCAACCCATTTAACATCCTGACATTGCCAAATTGGTGCCTTTCCAATATATAGTTTGATATTCTGGAAATGGCAATCAAGCAATATCACATGACTGCCCAAGTATCCAGCAACTTGAACCCATCCTGCACATGATCAACCCCTAGGTTTGATCCAACTAAATATCCACCACAGCTAAAACTATATAAGTCTAAATTATTATCCAATAAAAGATACCTCTCTTTTTTCTCATTTCCATATTTGAAGCTTCTCCAAAAAGGCGCTCCTCATAACTGGTAGCAGCTACAGTTTTTTTTACCACACCAATGAAAGATAAAATGACTGAACAGAACCCGCCCACCTTTGCTCACGTATTCAACCAGGCCACATCCCAGGATACCTGGAAGACGTACTTCCGCACCCACAACATTGACAAGGATATACCTAGTGGATGCACCATATTTGAAGGACTGGCCATGCCCAAAGAATGTGCCAAGATAATTCAATACAGTCACTCTCTCCAATCACAAACAAACACACAACTTCTTATCACAGGTGAAGTTACCAACACCAAATAAATTGGTATCAACAAGTTCTTTGGTAAAAACAAGGAAAATGTCATCAACTGGCTAGACCACTCAGCTGCTAAACTCTGCGCTAGCCGCATCCCCCACAAAAAATGAGTCCAGGAAGCCAGAAAGCGCCTATACAAGGCCACAGCTAATTGGCTTGCCACCTGGGTTGGCTCACAAACAGACAACCAGCTTGACAACTGGGAAGAGTCCAAGCGGACATCACACACAACTTTTGCATCACCAAATCACTCCAAGACATTGCAATACAGCTCAGCAATCTTCCTTAAAAGACCGCTATCACAGCTTACACTAATGAATTTGAAGAGACAGGCCACAAGATCCAAACCCCAGCAAAATCTAACATTGTACATACCAGAGCCTCATTCATCAACAGAATGAAACCCTCTGTCACTGCCCTCTTCCACCCAGAGGCCAACACCTCCATGTCTGCGCTCATTGCAGAAGCCAAGCACGCAGAAAAACATGCACAAACATGGAATATGCTGTACGCAACAGCAACCACTCCTCAAACAATAATGGCAGAGAAAGCTCTAATAGTAACAAGCGCCAAAACACCAATCATAGCAACAGCAACTCCAATTGTAACAATGGCAGTCACAGCCAGAGTGCAAACTGCTCCTATTGACAAGAAGGAGGACACTGTCAAAGTAAACAATGCTGAAACAGTAACCAGCTATGAATCTGACCCCACATTCTCTGACCTCAAAGGTCTCAAAACAGAGAAACAGGGAAAAGAGGAGGGGGAACAGGCTTAAGTGCCCCTGTCTCCCCCCAACTTGACAAGAAACTGTACCAAGGCACAAACTTTGCTGCTTGCATCCCACGTATCCCACAATCCCCAATTTTTATGAACGTAAAAATTAAAGATTTTTCTCAACTTCTTGTCTACCCATGCACTTATAAATCACATATACATAAAATTTTATTTGGCTTAGGTGCGCAACACATCATGGTTAGCAAACCATTTGTAACCAAGTACAAAATACCAGTTTTCAAATCTAACTTCCAATACGCCAGAATGGCAGACAAATCAAAAGTTCTACTCAAAGGCAAAACAACTCCCTTCAGAATTGACCTCCAAGGCATAAAAACATCCATCAAAGGACTTTTCATGAACAATATAAGCTACAACATTGTAGTAGGCATGGACTGGTTCACCCGAGTGAGCCCCAGCGTATGTTGGAAAACAAAAACCATGACCATCAAACACAACAGAGTCAATTTTAATATCTTCAAAGAGCCCAACAATCTCATCCTAAGGGACACAGTATTTGCCCAAATCCTAAATCAAGATGACTCAGAACGTCTAACCAAAGATAGTACCCTTCACATAATGAGGTACACCAAATTCATTAACATACAACCAAAATTTAATGCCCAGAACTTGCAGCACTCCTAAATGAATACGCTCATGTATTTAAAGAAGAGCTCATAGAGTTACCCCCCCCCAAACAAGAGTTCAAACATGGCATCAACCTATGTAAAGCCATCCCTAAACCTGCACCCCTCTACAGACTCTCTCCCATGGAGACCCAAACCCTCAAAACCCATATTGAGGACAACCTAGCTAAAGGATTCATTTGCCCGTCTGAATCTCTGTGGGGGCAGCAGTGTTCTTTGCAAAGAAAAAGGAAGGCACTCTTTGTCTAGTAACTGACTACAGAGCACTAAATGCAAGCACAGTAAAGAACAAATGTCCCCTTCCACTCAAAGAGGATCTATTTGCAAGGCTTTCTGGAGCCAAATTTTTCTCCAAAATTGACCTCACCTCAGGTTATAACCAAGTTTAAGTAAAAGAAAAAGACATGCCAAAAACTGTGTTCTGTACGCAATTTGGATCCTTTGAATGCAGAGTAATGAACTTTGGAATGATCAAAGCCCCCACAAATTTTGTCACCATGATGAACCAAGCGCTAAATGACTTCTCAAATACATTATGCTACCTTTACAATATCATTATATTCTCAAAAACAAAAGAGGAACACCTCACACATGTCTGCAAGACACTTGATCAACTTGTAAAGCACAAACTTTACGCCAAACCTAGTAAGTGCCAATTTATGGAAAAAGAACTCCCCTTCTTGGGCCACATTGTCTCTGATGGTGGAAACTAAGCTGACCCAGTCAAAATTAAAGCCATAAATAACATGCAACGCCCCACCTCCATGAAACAAGTTAGATGCTTTCTTGGTATGGTAGCTTACCTAAGGAAATACACCAAAGTCTATGGAAAACTAACTGCACCAATCAATGACTTAGCCAAGAGTAATGCCAAAAAGAAATTCATCTGGACACCATAATGCAACAAGCATTTCCAACTATTGAAACAAGCTTTGAGCATAGCACATATCTTGTAATACCCTAATAACAACAGGTGCTATGGGCTTGAGTTGGATGACAGTGACATTGCCATTGGTGCAGTCCTACACATCTACCAGCCAGGGCAGCAAGACTTCCTGCTAGTATGTTACAGAAGTAGAAAACTAACCAACACTGAGCAGAGGTACCCAATACACAATAAGAAATTGCTAGCAATATAACACACATGTAAGAAATGAATATGTTATCTAGAGCAACATTTAAATGTCCAAGTACTAACTGACCATAAATCCTTAATCTATTTCAAAACTCAGAACACACTTGCACTGTGACAAGCCAAATGGATGTCCCTGCTGGAACAGCTCAATATGGACATCCAGTACAAAAAGGGGGCAGAGCTGGTCACGGCTGATGCTCTCTCTAGGTTATGTCAGCCAAGAGAGGATCATCCTGACCACCTGGACCCTGACTAGCCCAACCTATATAACACTGAATACAAGAAAAAATGAAAAGACCCCTCTACACACCAACTAACCCATGATATACTGGTAAGAAACAAAAAATATTTCCATATATCAAATAGCACTGTATACCAAATCATTAATGACAAACATGTTCCCTACATCCCAGTTGCACAAAGAGTTGATACCATCCTAAGAAATCACCATCTACTAGGACACACAAAGGCTAGCAGCATATACCTTACATTAAAGGAGATAGTATGGTGGCCCAATATTAAACAAGACATAATTAATGTTCTAAAAAAGTGCACAGTGTGTGAGAAATACGCCAGCACCAAGGCTCCCCAGCCAACAGTTAACTGGGTAGCAGACCCTGAACCATTCAAGGTTTGGGGACTGGATGTAGTGGGCCCCTTCCCAGAAACTAAGACAACACAACGTTTCCTAATTGTAGCCACTGACTTTACTACACTATGGCCTATCTGCTGGGCAACAAAGGACCATAAAGAAGAAACAATAAACCAATTCATTAACAAAGCAATCATAGCTGACTATGGTACTCCAGACTACATCATAACTGATGGAACAACAGAGTTATCAGGTCACATAGTAAACAAAAATTTGAAATCTAAAAACATCAAACACTCTACAACCTCACCCTACAAGCCACAGGCCAACAGCAGAGTTGAACACCTAAACACCAGCCTTATCAGGACCCTAGAGAAAATAATGGATGACAAAGCCAAAGACACATGGCCACTATACGTGAAACATGCATTACTAGTATCCTAAGTCTGCACCAATCAAGGAACAGGCTATTTACTGTTTGAGCTAACCTACAGGTACAAACCAAAAATAATCACCCACAAAAAACAGCCATATGTAAAGATCCCCCAGGGAAACCCCCTACAGTAGAAAAAGCACCAACTCTACAACACATATGCCTCAAAGTTAAAATAGCAGAAACAAAAAGGCTCAAAGCACAAAAGGTAACCTCTATAGAGGAACCATCCCCATCAACTCCCCTGTCTGGGTTCTGGCTAGAAACTGAAAGAAACTAGACTCAGTACACAGGAGACCAGGAAGAATTTTCAAGTACAGACCAGACAGGAACACCTACCTGGTTAAGATCCAGGGTGCCAAAGAGCCCATCACCAAGAAGTATCACAGATCCCGCCTCCGCCTTAGCAAAGGTGAACACTCAGCCTGACTAGTACCAACTAGCAAAGAACTCCAGGAACATCAGGCGGCAGCTGTCAAGACAAAGCCCCCTCCTGATGTGCCAGAGCAACCCCCTTAAGGGGTGTGTGTATCAAGGATCTGGATGTATAAGTACTCTGGCTACTGCCAACCCACTGAACATCCTGGCATTGCCCAATTTGGTGTTTTTCCAATATACAATTTGACATGCCAGAAATGGCAACCAATCAATATCACATGACTGTCCAAGTGGCATGGCCATAGTTTTCCCGGGTGTGGCCCAGACAAAGCGCCACTCTCTTGTGGCAATCATAGATTTAAATCTAACAATCAATTACAAGTGGGCGGTGGCACAGGAAATTGGGTCCAAGTGGGGCGCAGATGCCCCACGCCCAATTTTCCCTTCCTTGACCTGCTGGTCAAAAAATCCTGACCTCAAAGGAGATCAGGTAACAGCTTACAGAACCACCATTGGTGGTATCTGTAAGCTGTCCAAATATTGCATACAAGGAGGCCACCTCATCAAGATGTACCCAAAGGCTTTAAGTAACAATTGCCCCCACCAAACTACCTTAGTAGTATGATATTTTACTCTCAATAAATATCTTGCCTCAATGATTCATTTATTTCAATATTTTCCAATCATATTTGTAATAACCAGACTGCTAGATTCTGCTTTTTTACCTCTACAATTTCCTGGTAATATTCCACCTCCTGCTGAAATGATTCCTGAAACCCGCAAAATTGAATGTGAGCCTATCTATGCTGCTGATTCCTTGACTTTGAGCCAAATTAAGGTCTTCTTGATGTACCTGTGCATAATCTTTTGCTGCACCTTTCCTTATTCACTCTTCAAGGGTGATCATTTCCAAGTAAACATGTATCATCTCCTCCTCATTGGTAATGTCATCCTCATTTGGGTGTACATTCCCCATTTGATTGATTATAACGAGCTCTCACTCTACTTTACCCTGATACCAATTATCCAGAAACTCAAACCCATCCTGAACATGACCAACCCCTAGGTTTGATCCAACTTATCTCCGCCACAGCTAAAACTATATAAGTCTAAAGTATTATTCAATAAAATATACTTCTCTTCTTTCTTAACTCCATATTTGAAGCTTCCCCAAAAAGGTGCTCCTCATCAATATCTTGTTAATTTACCCATTAATAACAGAGTGTTGCAATCAAAGTGAACATATGGGTCATTATTTTAGAGATTAGGCCATTTTCTAATGCACATGCTGCTCAAGTCGCAGCATAACACAGTTCGATTTTGAAAAAGTAACTAATTACACAATTTATATTTAAAACATTAATAACTCAATGAAAAATTAATATTTTTTCACACTGTAAACTATCAAAATGAAGCTAAGAATCTTATCTTTCTATTGGTGTAAAAATTTTAATATGTATACTATGCTCAATATTAAAGCGAAAGTAATTTAAAAGAGCATAATCCAGATTTTATTATATGATTATATCTAATGATATAAAGTAGATCACTTCAAAGCTAATAAATACTCTTTTTTGAATACACAATAGATGTTTTTTATTTGACGAAATTAAAGATAAGATTGAGAGCTTTATTTTCGCATTTTATTTTATTTAAAAAGCTCAATTCTCTAGGATTTTATGATAGTTTGAAGTTAGGATGTTTTTATCACTGTTTAGATTGATTTTAAGGTTCAAGTGAGCTTCGAACCTCAAATTGAGCATTCTTTAAATAGAATTCTTTAATATTTTATCATTTAAAAATATGCGGAAGAGTTACAATTAACTGAATACATCATTTTAATTGATTTGCATTGATTACAAAGAGGATATGATGTAATAATAATGCTTAGCTGCTTCACATATATCACTTGTGCATGAAAACTGGGTATTTAATTAATTTCTGCAAACATAAATTCAAGTTCAAACTATAATAAAAGCTATCACACCATTTCTTTCAGAATGGTGTCATTTAGCTTGGTATATAAGAGCTAAAGTACCACAGAGCTTCTAATCCAAATAACCCAATTCAAAGACCACATTCTGATCATAACTACTCCATCATTAAGGCACACATCAAAGATCTGACCTAATTACAGATTCAAAATACCACCATGTCCTCAGTTAAATTTACTTCTTCCATGCTACCCTTTTTTTCCTTGGGAGCTTCAACAAAAAGAGAGAGAATTGCAATGTTAAAAAAGGCATTCCTCTTTATTGCTGGTGATGATCTTGATAATTTCATCAAGCACTTCCTTACTCAAACTGAATTTGGGAAAGCTCAGTTCCTGCCAACTATTCAAAATCAAAAAGGCAATGAGTTCATTGAAAACTTAAAGGATCTCATGAAATCTTCTCCCCAAAAACATATCCCAGCCTTGCGATCTCTGGTTACTTCCAGTTACTCTTTAAAAGAGCTTAATGATATGGGGTTTAATATAACCAAAAGTGAGTTTGAATACTCAAGAAAAATAAATAAAAATAAAAATGTAAGCTTAAACAAAAAAAGCCAAAAAAATAATAACTATTCATTAAAAAAAGAAATAACTAAAAAAATAATTAAAAAATTGCTGGAAAATTCTTTTGAAACAAGCCAGTTTACAAAAAAAGTGCCTGAAAAAATTTATAAAGATATAGAAAAAGAGATGAGTAATTACTCAACTGAAATTAAATACTCTCTACTTAAAACAAAAAAAGAAATATATGAAAATATGAAAATAAAAAATGAAATTTCAGTTTCAATTTCCACTTACTATAAATTAATCCCTAAAAATATAATAAAAAGTAAAAAACAAACCAATATGTGCAATATTTGTAATTTAAAAAATTCACTAGAAAAAAGAAGGAAGAATGTGAAAGTAAAAACTTACCATTACCAGAATCTATATACAATGACTTAAAGACTATTAATCAGCACCAAGACTTTTATGTTCATCAAAATTGTGAATATAAAAAAGATATTAATGAACTAGATGATGAGTCTTGTGTTGTAGTTATAGATTATAAAGAAAACTTAAAGGTTGGAGGTGGTCCAATTAAGACCAATAATTGTTTTTATTCAAAAAAACCAATCTCATTATTAGGGTTTGCATTAGTTTTTAAAGAAAACAATAAAATTAAATATGAATATCATGATTTTTTGTCTCAAATATTATCACATGATTCTTTATTTTCAGGTGAATGTCTAATAAGTCTTCTTAAATTAGATAGATTTAAAAAAATAAAAAATATAAAAGTATGGACAGATAATGGAAATCATTTTAGATCATATGAATTTTTATATTACTTATTTAAAGAGGCACCTAAATATATTAAGGGTTCCATAAAATATAACCGTTTTGTTGAATGCCATGGAAAAAGCATTGTTGATGGTCACTTTGGTGTAATATCAAAAATTTTAAAGGAAAAAGAAAATGTACTTTATATTAACAACATTAATGATCTAAAAAATATTTGTGAGAAAGAAGAAAGAAGAAAAGAATTATACAATTCATCTTTAACTGGTTCAATTGTTTCCCAAAAAGCATTTTTTTATATTTATGAAAGGAAATTTAGGCCTATAAAAAGAGAGCTTGAAGTTAAAAATCTGCGCATTAATCTTTCATATTTGATGAAAGATGGGAAGTTATATACTTCACCTTTAACATTTGAAAGCTTCTCAGAATATTCTGAGATATTTTATCATTTGAAATCACGTGATGATACCAGAGAAACAAAAATATCAGAAGATGCTAGTAGTGTATTGGGGCAAGTTCATGAAGTAGGGCAGCTTACTAGAGGGTGTATTTTAAATAGAGTTATCAGTCTTTCAAAAACAACAACCTTTTTTTCTGAAACAAACTAAGAATATTTATGATGAGCCAAAGATAGGGTAATAGCATTTATAGCTTTGGGGCTGCTATTACTCTCCCATGCAACTCATCATAAATATTTTTGGTTTGTAGTAGCACTTAAGATATTTTCAGTAGTACTATAAGTTGCAATTTTCAATTATAAAATCAATGAATTATTTTTTAAAAAATCACCCAAGCCCAAGATCAATTAAATATTTGGGATTGATTATATTTTACTCTTTCTGAATAATTTGAATATGAATAATGTGATTAAGTTATAAAATAACCAATCTGGCGCCTAGGCATAACAAGAAAAATAATGTCCCATATGATTTCTGGTATATCTCATGATACTAAGGGGTGCTCATTGAGGCACCCCATGTTAGATCTAACACCATGGCCTCTTTTAATCCCAGAAATATGATGGGATATGAAAGTTTATTGTTAGGAGCCAAGCAGGTATGATGAAGGTTTCAACAATTTCTATTACCTGGAACACTGCAGAGCCTGATCTGGCTCATTGATACATAGGCTATCCCATGTTTTACCCAATAGTTTTATATGGGGTATAGGAGTCCGCATCTCTATATATAAGGATCCTATTATCCCAGATCCCTCTTTACTTTGGATTAGGATGTTGTCTTCTGCAACTGTGAGTATGGGCTTTAGCTGGGATTTTTGCAGCAGCTATACCTCTGATTATACAGGTAATGTCTGTTAGATCCCAGCTATTGGGCTTGGCTTGATAGTGGTTTTTTTGGATCTTGGGTGGGGTAAGTCAAGCTATAGATCTGCTTGGCCAAGTCAAAGATTTCCTGTGGGCAACCCTGCTGCTCCAGTATTACTAAGCGGGTGGATCTGGATACCCTGTATGAAGGGCAACCTCCAGAATTAACCTATACAGCATGGAACATGCTCCATGTCAAGGATTTTGATAAGGAGCACCTTTTAGGGAAGCTTTGAATATAAAAGTAGGAGGAGAAGAAGTATATTTTATTGGATAATACTTTAGACTTATATAGATTTAGCTGTGGCGGGGATTTTAATTGGACCAAACCCAGGGGCTGGTCATGTGCTGGATGGGTTCAAGTTGCTGGATACCTGGAAAGTCATGTGATATTGGTTTGTTGCCATTTCAAGTATGTCAAATGGTATATTGGAAAGGCACCAAATTGGGCAATGACTGGATGTTAGGTGTAGGATAATAGCTGGAATACTTGTACATCCAGATCCTTGACACACTCCTCCCTTAAGGGGTTACTCAGGTACATCAGGAGGGGGCTTTGTGTTGACGGCTGCCGCCTGATGTTCCTGGAGTTGTTTACTAGTGGGCACCAACTGGTTTGAGTGTTCTCCTTTGCTAGGGCAGAGGCGAGATCTGTGGTACTTTTTGGTGATGGGCTCTTTGGCACCCTGAAATTTAACCAGGTAGGTGTTCCTGTCTGGTTGGTATCTGATGATTCTTCCTGGTCCTCTGTGTACTGAGTCTAGCTTCTTTCTGTTCTCAGCTAGGACCCAGACGGGGGAGTTGATGAGGAGTGGGTCCTCTATTGAGGTTACCTTTTGAGTTTTGAGTCTCTTCATTTCAGCCAGTTTGGCTTTGAGGCGTATGTGTTGTAGAGCTGGTTTCTGTTCTACTGTGGGAGGTTTCCCCAGGGGAATCTTCACATATGGTTGGTTATTGCAGGTGACTATTTCTGGCTTGTACCCGTATGTTAGTTCAAACAGTGAGTAGCCTGTCCCTTGATTGGTACAAACCTGGGATACTAGTGATGCATGTTTTGCATAGAGTGGCCATGTGTCTTTGGCTTTGTCATCCATTATTTTCTCCAGGGTTCTGATAAGGCTGCCATTCAGGCGTTCAACTCTGCCGTTGGCCTGTGGCCTGTAGGGCGAGGTTGTGGAGTGTTTGATGGTTTTTGTTTTATATTGTTGTTTACTATGTGGCCTGTTAGCTCTTTTGCTCCATCTGTTATGATGTAGTCTAGAGTGCCATAGTCTGCTATTATTGCTTTATTGATGAATTGCTTTATTGTTTCCTCCTTGTGATCTTTTGTTGCCCAGCAGATGGACCAACATGTGGCAAAGTTGATGGCTGCAATTAGGAAACATTGATTTGTTTTGGTTTCTGGGAAGGGTCCTACTATATCCAGTCCCCAAACCTTGAATGGTTCAGGGTCTGATACCAGGTTAACTGTTGGCTGGGGAGCCTTTGTGCTGCCGTATTTCTCACACATTGCGCACTTTTTTAGAACATTAATTATGCCTTGTTTAATATTGGGCCACCATACTATCTCTTTTAATGTAAGGTATAGGTTGTTAGCCTTTGTGTGTCCTAGTAGATGGTGATGTCTTAGGATGGTATCAACTCTTTGTACAAGTGGGATGTAGGGAACATGTTTATCATTAATGATTTGGTATACAGTACCATTTGATATGAGGAAATGTTTTTCATTCCTTACTAGTGTATCATAGGTTAGTTGTGTGTGGAGGGGTCTTTCCCTTTTGTCTTGTACTCAGTATTATATAGGTTGGGCCAGTCAGGGTCCAGGTGGTCAGGGTGATCCTCTCTTGGCTGGCATAGCCTAGAGAGAGCATCAGCCGTGACCAGCTCTGCCCCCTTTTTGTACTAGATGTCCAGGTTAAGCTGTTCCAGCAAGGACATCTATTTAGCTTGTTGCCACGCAAATGCGTTCTGAGTTTTGAAATAGATTAAGGATTTGTGGTTAGTTAGAACTTGGACGTTTAAGTGTCTTTTGAGGTAACATCTCCATTTCTTGCATGCATGATATATTGCTAGCAATTCTTTATTGTGTATTGGGTACCTTTACTCGGTGTTTGTTAGTTTTCTGCTTTTGTAACATACTGGCAGGAAATCTTGCTGCCCTGGCTGGAAGATGTGTAGGACTGCACCAATGGCAGTGTGGCTAGCGTCTGACTCAAGCTTATAGCACTTGTTGTTATTAGGGTATTGCAATATTGGTGCTTCAATCAAAGCTTGCTTTAATAGTTGGAAATTCTTGTCACATTCTTGAGTCCAGATGAATTTCTTTTTGGCATTACCTTTGGTTAGGTCATTGATTGGTGCGGTGAGCTTTCCGCAGTCTTTGATGTATTTCCTTAGGTAAGCTACCATACCAAGAAAGCATCTAACTTGTTTCAAGGAGGTGGGGTGTTGCATTTTATTTATGGCTTTAATTTTACTGGGTCTGCTTTGATGCCGCTGTCAGAGACAATGTGACCCAAGAACAGGAGTTCCTTTCCATAAATTGGCACTTACTAGGCTTAGCGTATAGTTTGTACTTTGCGAGTTGATTGAGTGTCTTGCAGACATGCGTGAGGTGTTCCTCTTTTGTTTTTGAAAATATGATGATGTTGTTGAGGTAGCTACTGTATTTGAGAGACCGTTTAGTGCTTGGTTCATCATGGTGACAAACGTTGCGTAAGCGTTGGTCATCCCAAAGTTCATTACTTTACATTCAAACAACCCAAATTGCATACAGAATGCAGTTTTTGGTATGACTTTCTCTTTGACTTCAACTTGGTTATAACCAGATGTGAGGTCAATTATTGAGAAAATTTTGCTCCAGAGAGTCTTGCAAATAGGTCTTCTATGAGGTAAAGTGGGTATTTATTTTTTACTGTACTTGCGTTTAGTGCTCTGTAGTCAGTAACTAAGCAAAGAGATCCTTCTTTCTTCTTTACAAAGAACACTGCTGCCCCTCACAGGGATTCAGAAGGGCAAATGAATCCTTTGAATAGGTTGTCCTCAATATGAGCCTTGAGGGTTTGGGTCTCCATGAGGGAGAGTCTGTAGAGGGGTGCAGGTTTGGGCATGGCTTTTCATAAGTTGATGCCATGTTTGAGCTCTTGTTTGAGGGGTAACTCTGTGAGTTCTTCCTTGAATACATGAGTGTATTTATTTAGGAGTGCTGCAAGTTCTGGGCATTGGATCTTTTGTGTTTGCATGTTATTAAATTTGGAGTACCTCATTATGTGCAGGGAACTGTCCTTGGTTAGATGTTCAGAGTCATCTTGATTTATGACTTGGACAAATACTGTGTCTCTTAGAATGAGGTTGTTGGGTTCTTTGAGAATGTTGAAATTGACTCCATTGTGTTTTATTGTCATGGTTTTTTTCTAACATACGCTGGGATTCACTCGGGTGAACCAGTCCATGCCTGCTACAATGTGTAGTTTATGTTGTTCATGACAAGTCCTTTGATGGACGTTTGTATGCCTTGGAGGTCAATTCTGATGGGAGTTGTTTCACCTTTGAGTAGAATCTTTGATTTGTCTGCCATTCTGGGGTATTTGAAGTTGGATTTGATAACTGGTATTTTGTACTGGTTACTAAAGGTTTGCTAACCATAGTGTTTTGTGCACCAGATTCAAATAAAATTTTATGTGTATGTGATTTGTAAGTGCATGGATAGACAAGAAGTTGTGAGTGATCTTTAATTTTTACGTTCATAAAAATGGGGGATTGCGGGACATGTGGGATGCAAACAGCAAAGTTTGTGCCTTGGTACTTCTTCTTGTCAATTTGGGGGGAGACAGAGGCACTTAAGCCTATTCCCCCTCCTCTTTTCCCTGTTCCTCTGTTTTGAGACCTTTGAGGTCAGATAATGTGGGGTCAAATTCATAGTGGGTAGCTACTTCAGCGTTGTTTTCTTTGGTGGTGTCCTCTTTCTTGGGACGGGAGCGGTTTGCACTTTGGCTACAATTGCCATTGTTACAATTGGAGCTGCTGTTGTTATGGTTGGTATTTTGGCGTTTATTGCCATTGGATTTTTCTCTGCCATTGCCGTTTGAGGAGTAGTTGCCGTTGCATGCAGCATATTTCATATTGGCGCATTTTTCTGCGTGCTTGGCTTCAGCAATGAGCGCGGGCATGGAGGTATTTGCTTCTGGGCAGATGAGGGCAGCAACAGAGGGTTTCATTCTGTTGATGAATGATGCTCTGGTGTGTACGTTGTCAGCTTAGGCTGGGTTTTGGATTTTGCGATGTATTTCTTCAAATTTGTTGGTGTAAGCTGCAATAGTGGTCTTCTGAGGGAGATCACTGAGCTGTATTGCAATGTCTTGGAGGGATTCAGTGACACAGAAATTGTGAGTGATGTCGGCTTTGAACTCTTCCCAGTTGTCAAGCTGGTCGTCGGTTTGTGAGCCAACCCAGGTGGCAAACCAGTTAGCTGCAGCCTTGTATAGGCGCTTGCTGGCTTCCTGGACCCATTTTTGTGGGGGATACGGCTGGCGCGGAGTTTGGCGGCTGTGTGGTCTAGCCAGTTGATGACATTTTCTTTGTTTTTACCAAAGAACTTGTCAATACCAATGTATTTAGTATTGGTAACTTCACCTGTGATAGGTGGTTGTGCGTTTGTTTGTGGTTGAAGAGTGCAACTGTATTGAATTATCTTGGCGCATGCTTTGGGCATGACCAGACCTTTGAATATGGTGCATCCACTAGGTATATCTTCATCAATGTTGTGGGCGCAGAAGTATGTTTTCCAGGTCTTCTGGGATATGGCCTGGTTGAGTACGTGAGTGAAGGTGTGTGGGTTTTGGTCAGTCATTTTCTCTTTCATTGGTGTGGTCAAAAAACCGTAGTGCTACCAGTGATAAGGAGCTCCTTTTGGGGAAGCTTCAAATATAAAAGTAGGAGGAGAAGAAGTAAGTTTTATTGGATAATACTTTTGAATGATATAGATTTAGCTGTGGTGGGGATTTTAGTTGGATCAAACCCAGGGGCTGGTCATGTGCTGGATGGGTTCGAGTCGCTGGATACCTGGACAGTCATGTGATATTGATTTGTTGCCATTTCTGGTATGTCAAATGGTATATTGGAAAGGCACCAAATCGGGCAATGACTGGATGTTAGGTGTAGGATAATAGCCGGAATACTTGTACATCCAGACCCTCGACAATTTCAAAAATTGTTTATGCTTTATCTTTTATAATTTCAATTAAAAGCTCAAAATAAAAAAATAAAATTACTTTTATTATCAGTGTCAATTATTTAATGCAGAAAAATTTATTTGATATTGAAAATAAGAAAAAAATTTTGGGGATTGTTGACATGGAGGATGACCCATGCTGTATGAGTTAATTCTGGAGGTTGCTGTATGAAGGTAGGTGCTGTGACATTTAAACCCCAGGAAATTGGTACCCTGGTGTGGAGGTGGCCAAGTGCTAGAGGTGGGTCAGGAGCAGGTTTGGTTGGTATACTATCTCACTCTGTTGGCTTTGGTTGAATCCAACGGTAGAGTATGGGTGGGTCCAGGTTAGCAGAAGTTGTTGAAGTTCTTAAATTGGGAGCTATTTTTGGAAGGTTGATTTGGTGGATAAACGGCAAGAGGTGGATAGTTAAATGGAACAATTTTTACAAGGTAGGTAAAAGGGTCTATTCTACGAGTGGCTTAAAGTAAAGGGATTTGAGATCCCGATGTTGGATTTAAGATATTTTATTTCAGACGTGAATATTTACATCTCCACATGTTATAAATTGTAATGCCGTTCAGGAAAGGGCTGCAGCTGGGTTTATTAAAGTAGATTATTATTTAGGGGATCAATTGGTGTAGACTTTGACGCTCTTGATCGCCATTGCTGAAGAGTGAGGGTCTTTTGCGTCGTTCCATGTCTTGAGCCATTGGTCTTTGGCGTTGAAGAAGTTCTTGGAGGCGCTTTCGTCGGTGTTCTTCCAGGGCTTCTTGGTGGCGCACCCCCCGTACCCCTGGGGTGTCGGGAAAGAAGCCGTTGACGCCGCCAACGGCGACATTTAGGATGAGGTAGAACTCTTCGTCAAACGGGGCATTGTTGCGGCTCTTTTCGCTGTTGGCCCAAGGATTGAATTCGGTTTTGGAGTATTTGCCGCGCTTGAAGAGTGGCTCGTCAAAGTGGACATCCATGATGACTTTCCCGTCGGCCAGGGTGCGTATACGCTCTTGGGTCCACTCCAGCGTGAACTTGGTGAACTTCCTGGAAAAGTCGGTCCCGTCGCTGGTGATTTTGCCTGAGGTTAGGTTGTACATGGATTTGGACCAATGTGTTCCCCAGTGTAAAGCAGAAGAGACAGTGGAGACACCGTCGCCATGGCAGTTGTCCAAGTTGCCTCTGGACTCGACAATGTCTATCTCACCACTCGCAGGCCAACCACCGTAGGCATGATGCTTGGGCATCAACCAGATGGCAGGCCAGATCCAGTCCCCTCGAGGCATCTTGGCTTCAATCTCGACCCGCCCATACTTGAAGTTGAAGGAATCGACAGTACGTAGCTGAGCGGACATGATGGGGTTGACAATGTTGTCGCCCTGTGTAGAGCGCTCGCAGCCATAGAAGGCATTAGCAGTGCATTGCATTCCTGGCGCATTGCCCCACAGGTTCAGGGCCCCTTCCTTTAGAAACTTGTCCTTGTCCATTCCAAGGTAATCCATGGTCAGCATGGGTTTGATGTAAAGCACGTTGTCTTCAACAAAGCTGGTTCGGCGGTCGTTGTTGTAAAACTGAAACTCCCAGTTTCCTCCTCCACCAGCAGTGATTTCGGGGTGCCACTTGTTCATGTCGAGTTTGGAGAAGTCATCTTGGAACGCCAGCTTGTTGCCTAGCCTTGGGTACTCTGGCTGTGTATACTGCTTCTGGCGAGGCTTGGCCTTGTATCCCAGGCCAGATCCCAATACCATACCCACCACGAAAAGCTTCATTTCAACTCCAATCAATCCTTCAGCGTCCCTAAATACTTACGTGATGTTATATTGCATTTATCAATGGCATCTCTCGGTTTGAAATGGCATTTATTAAAGGGGAGCATTGTTGCATAAAGTTAGGGGATGGGGCTAAGGTCAACTGAGGATTCTCCATAAACTCCCACTTTGCTTCAAGCAAATATCAGTTCCTGGGCCGAAACTCGGAGTAGTGATTGTCACTGTCCAGCATGAATTCAACTATGCTGAACTAAGCAGTGAAGATTCTCCTGTTACTTGTTCTATTAAAGTAGATGAGCCATGGATATCAAAGAATTCATTCCAACTCTTTTAACATAAATTTATACTGTTATCAGCTTACATATTCCACTCTTGAATTGTCAGTATAAAGAATAAACACTCAATAGTAGCAATGAAATCAATTTAGGGCCATTGGGATATTGGTGTTCCATTGGAGATCTAAATTAGTGCCATTTAATATAGTTGAAACCGGTTGGCGCACTGGCAGTGGTTCAACCCATGCCAGTTCTGGTTTGCCATAACAAAAGATTAAGCATCCTGGCAGCAGCTGGTGATCTAATTTTACTCCCTTCTGGGATAAGTATAGAGCAAACCCTGTCACAGCATTATCTTGATCAGGCCACCCAAGGTTGGATAGGGAATTCAACCCCGCCGTTTCACTTTTGTCGGGGAGGTTACCAGTGACATACTTCCTAAACAAACCCCACCTTTTGTCTCAAAGCTCCGCATCTTGCTTTGCTCTGCTTGCAATGCTACTGCCACGTTCGCTCGCGGTGGCGGGGTGGCGTTAAGCCAAGCTAATCAATTCCGATGGCCAGCTGGGATGAATTGACAAGCTGGCCAACCATCGTCCATGCCGGATCGGTTGCTATAGAAATTCCATTCCAAAACAGTAAACGGATCCAGCCTAGGGTTGGGAAGGTCACTAGCTTTTCAATCTAAATTCCCATTTGGAATATTTTATCCCGTTAAAAAAACTGACTTTACTTTCCCAGCCCTGATCCAGCCTTCACCTCTCAGAAAAATCCCCATAGTACCAGGTATGGCTACATTATAGGATACTCATCAGTGGGGCAGAAAAGGGTCAGCAGAGTGAGATTTACCAAAACATCCCAACAACAGGCCAGGCTTGCTGAGGGCTGATATTTTATATTCATTGGAGAGTGACCAAGGTAGAAATGGGAGATTAAGCAGTAACAGGTAAAGAGCTGGTTTCATTGTATCATACTATGGACCTTTTATAGCCGCTCACACAGTGAAAATTAATGATATTTAGAGCCAGGTAACCCCTTGGCATAAACAGATGCTGAAGATTCCACAGAAGAGGATAATCACATGTAAATATACCCAACATTTGCTATCTCATGTGACACCATCCCCTCAATAATGAGAGAGAATGGATCCAACTGGGGTGGAGGTAGTAATCAACTGTTGCCTTCTCCAGGCCCTCTACTGTGAACGTTTGGTTGACCCTTACCAGTACAAAGAACATCAAAAATGGTGGTGTGTACCATCAGGCTCCCTAGGAATATGGCACATGAGTTGACTTCCAGGTGCCACTGTAAAATATGGATTGGATTTCCTTAGGGGTTGATCTCTTCAAGCCTTCCTTTTGCCTGCAGGCTAGATAAGTGTTAGTTCTGTCTTACTACACCAACCAAAGAGTCAAAAGACAACAAAGCTTTTTGAATCAAGCACGTTCTGCACCAGGTGGAGCCTTTTGGGGTAGTGCACTGAGGCCCCAGCACAGTCACTCATGGGAGAACCCCATTGTGTGGTGCTGCAACTTAGGGTGGCAGGTCTGATCCCCTATGTTTCCATCCACCAGTGGCCTGGCCCCTGAGGGTCTACCCGCTGTGGTAGAAAAAAAAAGCTCAAGAATGGAGCCAATTGGTGGGGAAAGCTAATGGCTCAAGTGGTGGCAACCTAATCCCTTCAGAAGCACCAAACCCTTGCATCACACTAAAAGTTGGATCTATCCCAACCTAAACCTGTGATGCCAGCCTTTTCATCCAGAATTGTGGGCGATCTGCTCCAGTGGCTGATTTATAACCGAGCAGCATCCCAAGCCAACCTGGCTCCAGCCCCAACAAAATCCATCTGGCTCAACTGTATCATAATCTGAGCCTTACTTTTCCCACTGGGGTGGACCTTTCCTGGATCCTGTCATTAGCATAGATGGGTTGGATTGGTCCCATTACTCTTTATATTTACAATCAGATAGGTAGGTATAATTTTGGTCCAGGTTTGGGTTAAAGATTGGTAAGCTATCTGATAAGTATGCTGCAGTTACTGGGGTGTAGCTATTTTGCCTTGCTCTTTGGTTTCACTGGTGGATCCCCCACCAGATGCTAAGAGGATGGCCCTGGATTCCAGAGGGAAGAAATTTCTCTCCTCTCTGATTCCTTCAGGAGATTTAGATCCCCAAGTTTTTTATGGCCAAGCCTGCTTCTCTGGGTATGGTTAGGCCTAAGCGGCACCGCCCAGAAAACCCGGCTCAGAAGCATCTCCCCTGGGGTGGTTATAGATTTGTTTGTTACCATCAATTGCATTTGGGTGGTGGGACAGAAAATTGGGCCCGGGTGGGGCATGGGTGCCCTGGCTCAATTTTTGATTCTTTTTCTGCCCAGGTGTCAACCCCTGACCTCCTAGGCAGTTGGTTAACTGCTTACAGGACCATTGTTGGCGGGGTCTGTAAGCTTTCCAGATATCAAATCCAGGAAGGCCACCCCGCCAGGATGGGCCCAAAGGCTTTGGGTAGCATATCTTTTTAACAAGGCGCCTCAGTAGTTTGACATTTTCAATCTGATAAGGTATCTTTCCTCATGATTCACTTTTTTGATGCAGCAGTTCTCAACCCCGTGGCACTGAGCAAAGTCAACTTGGATGCCAGCAAAGTTAAATGCTGGTGAGCTTATATTGACCAGCAATAGGTTTGATGTTGCTTCTATTCCATTGGCATTGGAGTTGATCTTGCTTGGCGTCACAGCGCTGAAAGCTGCTGTACCTTGCAATGGGATTAGTAGCTGCAAGGCTGTTGAGCCCTGAAGTCTTGCTGCTATGGGATCCTTTGGGATCCACCACCGGGCCCCAAAAACAGTTCTGAAGATTTAAAAGTTGGGGGTGGGCCCATCCATGCTGCTAGATCCTGGCTGCCAGATCCAATCAAAGCCATTCTCATTTATTGGTGCATGTGGTACTGTAAATTCAGAACCTAAACGTAAAAATGCGGGGTTATCAAATCCTTGGTCCAAATTTCGAATCACTTTTGCGGGCAACTCAGCTGAGTATAAAATAAAAGATTTTATAAGTTCAACCATTTAATTTGACTTTTTGATTTATTTAAATTAGCAAAGTTTGAATCTCATGAGCAGATAACTCAACCAATAAAAGACAAGACTCAGCAAACAAATGCAGGATACATGAATCAGAAATGCAGGATTCTAATGTATGGTTTGAGATTTCCTGAATTTCAAACAAATTATAGACATCATGTAAAACTTAACAAATCTGAAATTGCGGGATTGTCAAATCCAAGAACCAAATTTCAAATCAAAAATGAAGTGAATTTGAAATAAATATAATTTAAGGGTGTCACAAAAAGGATGATAAAGGATCTAGAGTGGATTTGTGCTAATTATTTTAGGAATCATAGGCATTCTCAAAAAGCACCCTATTCCATTTTAGGACGGCTAAAATTTAGATGCTTGATTACAGTTGATTTTAAAAAGTGCTAATAATAGAGTAGAATTATATATTACAATCTATCTTGTCATGTTATCTTTTCCTTGATGTGCTGATAGTTCATTTGCTGTTGATAATGTTGATAAGGAGCGCCTTTTGGGGAGGCTTCAAATATAAAAGTAGGAGGAGAAGAAGTAAGTTTTATTGGATGATACTTTAGACTTATATAGATTTAGCTGTGGCGGGATATTAGTTGGACCAAACCCAGGGGCTGGTCATGTGCTGGATGGGTTCAAGTTGTTGGATACCTGGACAGTCATGTGATATTGGTTTGTTGCCATTTCCAGTATGTCAAATGGTATATTGGAAAGGAACCAAATTGGGCAATGACTGGATGTTAGGTGTGATGGTAATAGCTGGAATACTTGTACATCCAGACCCTCAACACACCCCTCCCTAAAGGGGTTACTTGGGTACATCAGGAGGGGGCTTTGTCTTGACGGCTGCTGCCTGATGTTCCTGGAGTTGTTTACTAGTGGGACCAACTGGGTCAAGTGTTCTCCTTTGCTAGGGCGGAGGCAAGATCTGTGGTACTTTTTGGTGATGGGCTCTTTGGCACCCTGAAATTTAACCAGGTAGGTGTTCCTGTCTGTTTGGAATCTGATGATTCTTCCTCGTTCCCTGTGTACTGAGTCTAGTTTCTTTCTGTTCCCAGCTAGGACCCAGACGGGGGAGTTGATGGGGAGTGGGTCCTCTGTTGAGGTTACCTTTTGAGTTTTGAGTCTCTTCATTTCAGCCAGTTTGGCTTTGAGGCGTATGTGTTGTAGAGCTGGTTTCTGTTCTACTGTGGGAGGTTTCCCCGGGGGATCTTTACATATGGCTGGTTATTGCAGGTGACTATTTCTGGCTTGTACCCGTATGTTAGTTCAAACAGTGAGTAGCCTGTCCCTTGATTGGTACAAACCTGGGATACTAGTGATGCATGTTTTGCATAGAGTGGCCATGTGTCTTTGGCTTTGCCATCCATTATTTTCTCCAGGGTTCTGATAAGGCTGCCGTTAAGGCGTTCAACTCTGCCGTTGGCCTGTGGCCTGTAGGGTGAGGTTGTGGAGTGTTTGATTTTTTTGTTTTTATATTGTTGTTTACTACTTGGCCTGTTAGCTCCTTTGCTCCATCTGTTATGATGTAGTCTGGAACTCTGAAGTCTGCTATGATTGCTTTATTGATGAATCAATTTATTGTTTCTGCCTTGTGATCTTTTGTTGCCCAGAAGATGGGCCAATGTGTGGCAAAGTTGATGGCTACAATTAGGAAACATTGATTCGTTTTGGTTTCTGGGAAGGGTCCCACTACATCCAGTCCCCAAACCTTAAATGGTTTGGGGTCACGTACTAGGTTAACTGTTGGCTGTGGCGCCTTGGTGCTGGCGTATTTTTCACATACTGTACACTTTTTTAGAACATCAATTATGTCTTGCTTCAGGTTGGGCCACCATACTATCTCTTTCAGTGTGAGATAAAGGTTGTTAGCCTTTGTGTGTCTTATAAGAAATGGTGTCTTAGTATAGTGTCAACTCTTTGTGCAAGTGGGATGTATGGAATGTGTTTTCTTTAATGATTTGGTATACAGTGCCATTTGATATGTGTAAATAATTTCCGTTTCTTACTAATGTATCATGGGTTAGTTGGTGTGGAGGGGTCTTTCCCTTTTGTCTTGTACTCAGTATTATATAGGTTGGGCAGTCAGGTCCAGGTGGTCAGGGTGATCCTCTCTTGGCTGGCATAGCCTAGAGAGAGCATCAGCCGTGACCAGCTCTGCCCCCTTTTTGTACTAGATGTCCAGGTTAAGCTGTTCCAGCAAGGACATCTATTTAGCTTGTTGCCACGCAAATGCGTTCTGAGTTTTGAAATAGATTAAGGATTTATGGTTAGTTAGAACTTGGACGTTTAAGTGTCCTTTGAGGTAACATCTCCATTTCTTGCATGTGTGGTATATTGCTAGCAATTCCTTATTGTGTATTAGGTGCCTCTTCTCAGTATTAGTTAATTTTCTACTTTTGTAACATACTGGCAGGAAGTCTTGCTGCCCTGGATGGCGGATGCGTAGGACTGCGCCAATGGCAGTGTCACTAGCGTCTGACTCAAGCTTGTAGCACCCGTTGTTATTAGGGTATTGTAAGATTGGTGCTTCAATCAAAGCTTGCTTTAGTAGCTGGAAATTATTGTCACATCCTGGAGTCCAGATGAATTTCTTTTTGGCATTACCTTTATTTAGGTCATTGATTGGTTTGTTGAGCTTTCTGCAGTCTTTGATGTATTTCCTTAGGTAAGCTACCATGCCGAGAAAGCATCTAACTTGTTTCACAGAGGTGGGGCGTTGCATGTTATTTATGGATTTTATTTTATCTGGGTCTGCTTTGATGCCATTGTCAGAGACAATGTGGCCCAAGAACAAGAGTTCCTTTTCCATAAATTGGCACTTACTAGGCTTACCGTATAGTTTGTGCTTTGCAAGTCAATTGAGTGTCTTGCAGATATGTGTGAGGTGTTCCTCTTTTGTTTTTGAAAATACAATGATGTCGTCAAGGTAACATAATGTGTTTGAGATGCCGTTTAGCACTTGGTTCATCATGGTGACAAACGTTTTGGGAGTGTTGGTCATCCCAAAGATCATTACCTTACGTTCAAACAATCCAATTGCATGCAGAACGTGGTCTTTGGTATGTCTTTCTCTTTAACTTCAACTTGGTTGTAACCAGATGTGAGGTCAATTTTTGAGAAGATTTTTGCTCCGGAGGCCTTGCAAATAGGACTTCAATGAGGGAAGTGGGTATTTATTCCTTACTGTACTTGCATTTAGTGCTCTGTAGTCAGTAACTAAGCAAAGAGATCCTTCTTTCTTATTTGCAAAGAAAACCGCTGCCCCCACGGGGATTCAGATGGGTGAATGAATCCTTTGGCTAGGTTGTCCTTGATGTGGGCTTTAAGTGTTTGGGTCTCCATGGGGGTGAGTTTGTAGAGGGGTGCAGGTTTGAGTATGGCTTTGCATAAGTCAATGCCATGTTTGACCTCTTGTTTGGGGGTAACTCTGTGAGTTATTCCTTGAATACATGAGCGTATTAATTTAGGATTGCCGCGAGTTCTGGGCACTGTTTCTTTTGTGCTTGTATATTATTAAATTTGGAGTACCTCATTATGTGGAGGGAGCTGTCTTTGGTTAGATGTTCAGAGTCATATTGATTTATGACTTGGACAAATACTGTATCTCTTAGAATTAAGTCGTTGGATTCTTTGAGAATGTTGGAATTGACTCCATTGTGTTTTATTGTCATGGTTTTTGTTTTCCAACATACGCTGGGGTTCACTTGGGTGAACCAGTCCATGCCTGCTACAATGCTGTAGTTTATGTTGTTCATGACAAGTCCTTTGATGGACGGTTGTAGGCCTTTGAGGTCAATTCTGAAGGAAGTTGTTTCACCTTTGAGTAGAATCTTTGATTTGTCCACCATTATGGCGTATTTGAAGTTGGATTTGACAACTGGGATTTTGTACTTGGTTAAAAGGTTTGCTAACCATAGTGTGTTGTGCACCAGATTCAAATAAAAATTTATGTGTATGTGATTTGTAAGTGCATGGATAGACAAGAAGTTGTGAGTGATCTTTAATTTTTACGTTCATAAAAATGGAGGATTGCAGGACACGGGGGATGCAAACAGCAAAGTTTGTGCCTTGGTACTTCTTCTTGTTGTGTTGGGGGAGACATGGGCACTTAAGCCTGTTCCCCTTCTCTTTTCCCTGTTCCTCTGTTTTAAGACCTTCAAGGTCAGAGAATGTGGGGTCAGATTCATAGTGTGTTGCTACTTCAGTGTTGTTAACTTCAGCGGTGTCCTCTTTCTTGGGACAGGAGTAATTTGCGCTTTGGCTACAATTGCTGTTGTTACAATTGGAGTTGCCGTTGTTATGGTTAGTATTTTGGCATTTATTGCCATTGCCGCTTTCTCTGCCATTGCTGTTTGAGAAGCAGTTGCAGTTGTGTGCAGCATATTCCATGTTGGCGCGTTTTTTAGCGCGCTTGGCTTCAGCAATGAGCGCGGGCAAGGAGATATTTGCTTCTGGGCGGATGAGGGCAGCAACAGAGGGTTTCATTCTGTTGATGAATGATGCTCTGGTGTGTACGTTGTCAGCTTAGGCTGGGTTTTGGATTTTGCGACATATTTCTTCAAATTTGTTGGTGTAGGCTGCAATAGTGGTCTTTTGAGGAAGATCACTGAGCTGTATTGCAATATCTTGAAGAGATTTGGTGACGCAGAAATTGTGGGTGATGTTGGCTTTGAACTCTTCCCAGTTTTCAAGCTGGTCGTTGGTTTGTGAGCCAACCCAGGTGGCAAACCAGTTAGCTGCAGCCTTGTATAGGCGCTTGCTGGCTTCCTGGACCCATTTCTCCTGAGGGATGCGGCTGGCGCAGAGTTTGGCGGCTGTGTGGTCTAGCCAGTTGATGATATTTTCTTTGTTTTTACCAAAGAACTTGTCAATACCAATGTATTTGGTGTTGGCAACTTCACCTGTGATAGGTGGGTGTGCGTTTGTTTGTGGTTGAAGGTGCAACTGTATTGAATTATCTTGGTGCATGCTTTGGGCATGACCATACCTTTGAATATGGTGCATCCACTAGGAATATCTTTGTCAATGAGTGGGCGCAGAAGTATGTTTTCCAGGTCTCCTGGGATGTGGCCTGGTTGAGTACGTGGGCAAAGGTGGGCGGGTTCTGTTCAGTCATCTTCTCTTTCATTGGCGTGGTCAAAACCATAGTTCTACCAATGATAAGGAGTGGCTTTTGGGGAAGCTTAAATATAAAAGTAAGAGGAAAAGAAGTTAGTTTTATTGGATGATACTTTAGACTTATATAGATTTAGCTGTGGCGGGGATATTAGTTGGACCAAACCCAGGGGCTGGTCATGTGCTGGATGGGTTTGAGTTGTTAGATACCTGGACAGTCATGTGATATTGGTTTGTTGCCATTTCCAGTATGTCAAATGGTATATTGGAAAGGCACCAAATTTGGCAATGACTGGATGTTAGGTGTGATGGCAATAGCCAGAATACTTGTACGTCAGACCCTTGACAATGTGATTGCGTTTAATTGGATAGTTTTACCTCCAGTTGTCTTGACAATAGGAAATCAAGTTGCCTCCCAAGACCAACTGTGGTCGTGGAGGCAACTTGATTTCCTATTGCCAAGGCAACTGGAGGTGAGACTATCCAATTAAATGCAAACACCTTATCAACAGCAAATGAACTATCAACACACCAAGGAAAAGGCAACATGGGAAAAACAGATTGTAATATGTAATTCTATTTTATTATTAGTATTTTCTGAAATCTACTATAATCAAGTATCCTTAATAGCAGTGCATGAATAAATAGTTTAGTAAACTGATGGTTTATCTTTCCACTCCTTTCTTCCTTGAAAAGAAGTTTTTGGCCCCTTGGCTACGCCGGGGGCCAAAAACTTTTAAAAATTTCTGCATCATCAGGAGGGTAGCTCATATACCATTATATGGTTTTGTGATTGCTATATTAGTGATTTAGAGTGCAGAATATTGCATCATTTCCAGTTTAGGCAATTTTGCATTTTACTTAATTTTATGTCTAAACATGGTTTTTAAGATTGGATTTTTCATTTGATTTTATTCAGGTGGAGCTTCTTGATTTGGGTTGATTTGTCATAGTTACTTACTGTACATTCAATTTGGATTCCAGTTCCCCCAATTATTATTTGAGTTTACTAGTGGCATTCAAAAGTGATTTGAAATTTGGTTCTTGGATTTGACAGTCTTGCAATTTCAAAAACATAGTAAACTTAATGAAAATGATTGATGGATTTGAACACTTCAAATCTGATTCTAGTTAATTCATTTTGTCCATTGGGAATATGCAGTTCAACTTGAGCTTTGCAAAGTGTCTATGAGTTCCCGCTTTTTTAAAAATCCAAATAAAAACACAAAGAATTAAATTTAATTAAAAAAGGCCATCCCCAAAAGTGATTCAAAATTTGGACCAAGGATTTGACAATCCCACATTTTTATGTTTAGGTTCTGGATTTACAGTGTGCTTTACTTTGTCAGGCTCTTTCTTTATAGGTCAAAATTTGTGAGGAAAACAATGTGTCTCCTCCTCATTGATAACATCATCCTTATTTGGGTGATAATCCCATCTGATTGTTGCAACTGAACCAATGATAGTTCAGTATTTGATTGGGAAAGACAACAGTCCAATAGAAAAAACAAGAATGAGAAGAATAATATAAGGTTTATTAGTTGATATTGTGACTAATATACTATATGAGGAAAGCCACAAGGCCACCAGAGGGTGGCAAGTGGCAGGATCCATGTAAGGCTCAAAGCTGAGGAGTAATTTTGTGGGGATCAGCAAAGTCAAATTGGCAGCACTCCTAATTAGGAGATAGTGCCCACAATTCAACCTTGCCTTAAAACTGATCCATGTTGTTAGATACAGTAGTTTTAAAAGCTATGGCAACAAGCAAAAACAATTCAGATTTGAATGAAATGAACTCAGCTTTAAACAAAATTGAAATGAATCCAAATCTATTCTAAATCAATATAAATTTGTTTAAAATTAATTTTGTATAAATCTGAGTTCATTTTGTTTAAGTCTGAATTGTTTTTGCTTGTTGCCATACTTTTCCTTATATCATGGGGAAAATCATTGAGTGCCCCCTGTGTATTGTAAGATATGTTGTCAGGCAAGAGGGGGATCTCAGTTGAAACATGATTGATCACACCAAGCTATCTCTCTATTTCACCATGAAACAAGTTGGGGAACTCAAAGTCCCTGAAAGGGTTTGATTTGGATGCCCAATTTAAGGGAGCATCTGAATCCACCTGGATTTTGGCCTGGTAACTCTATCTCACTTGCTGCCCTTGAAAGAACACCTTTAAAGGATATCCTAGCATGAGTGAACCACTGGAAGCTTACCTCAGCTCCTTTAGCTTAAAGGTCATCCCCACCATCCTATAAGATATAAGCAATTAAGACCTACCCTGTCTCTACCCAGGTACTGGATTTTCTCTAGGTTTATGCGCCTTGTATTAAATATCCTAGGCCACATCACGCAAGTTCCAAGACTTGCTGTGCTCCTGCGCCAGAGCTTGATTTGATGCACCCTACTGCCATGTGTCAAGTTTATACTTCTGGGAAGTATAATAAACAAGATAAAGGGGAAGTTTGAGAAGAGAATGATACTTTATTGGATATGGATATAGGATAATGTATAGTATCATGGGAAGCCACATGCTGTCCATGTTTGTCATGGAGTGTCATGGGGCTTATCTGAGTAATTTTCCTCTTAAGTCACAAGGCTTACTCAAGTTGTGTTCCACTTAGGAGCTGGATTGGGTGATCCCTGTAATAGATGGTCACATGATAATGGTGCCACCAGTTCACTGGCTGGTCAGTGAACTGTTTGGTGACTCATTTGGTGAACTACTTGGGGCGTTAATTCCCTGAGAGGGAGTAATTGAAGATGTTGCAATATCTCCCCCTGGGGTGCTAGAAGGAGGAGCCTTGGGGATTTTCTTGAGTGTTTCGGGGATATAAGCTTGATATTGATCCAGTTTGGCGTTGGGAACAGGGAGTCTGGAGCTGGGCTGGGCTGTTATTGCCTTACATGGGCAGAGTTGGTCATGGTGCATACGTTTTAGTTCAGTTTGGGCCCTGATTCCTTTGATTAGGTAGGCATTTTTTGGGCTTGACTTCCATGACAATGCCTGGTATATGTAGCCCTGGATCTAAATTATGCTGGTTGTGGTTGGAAACCCATGTTTTTTCTTCAACTTGGATTCTCTCCTGCTGTAGGGGGATTGCTTCCCTCTTGACCCTTTTGCATTCCATTTCCTCTTGGTCTTTTCTAGCGTGTTGTATGTTGGGGTCACTTTTGTCTGGCACCTTTTTGGGCAGAGGTAACTGTGGTCCTGTGGCTGTACTAACAAGAGTGGGCTTTTGTCCATAGACAAGTTTGTAAGGGCTTTTACCTGTGTTACAGTTGACTTGTTCTCTAAAGACCATGAGTGCTGTTGGCAACATATCAACCCAGGCTTTTGGATTGTTAACAGATAACTTACTGAGAGCTTCTACAAGAAAGCCGTTTAGTTGTTTTATTTATCCATTTGCTTGAGGGTGGTATGGGCTGGCTGTGATGTGTTTTATTCCATTCTTGGCAAGATAGATATTGGTGTCAACAGCCTTAAGTTTGGTGCCTCTGTCTGTGATCAGGAGGTCAGGTTTCCCAAACTTGGCTATGGTTTTTTCCCCAATAAATTGTCTCACATCATTGCCTTTATGTTCTTTTGTAGCTTGTGCTACAGGCCATCTGGTTGCATAGCCAATAGGTGTTATGATGTACTTCTTGCCCTTGTTTTTGCCAGGCATTGGTCCCAAAATATCCAACAACCATACCTTGAAGGGTTGTGTGATGGATACTGGTACTACTGACTTGGGTGGTGCTTTAGTTTGGGTGTATTTCTCACAGACTTTGCATTGCTCCAGTACCTTTCTGATAGTGTCTAGCGTTTTGGACCACCAGTAGTGTGTCTTTAGATATTTGTGCAAGTTCCTGCTACAGGTGTGGCCCAGGTCTCTGTGATATCAGAGGATTGTGTCAATCTTTTGCATTGAGGGGACGTAAGGTACAGTGTGACCATTTGGAAGTACTTGGTAAAAGGTACCATATACATTTTTGAACATATGTTTTTTCTTAAGGACTTTCTCTTGGATGCCCATTGGGGTGCCAGGTGGGAATCATTCCTGGAGATTTCCCATGATTAACATGGGCCAGTTGGGGTTGCCATCAGTGCAAAGGACATGTTTGCTATATAGCCTTGACAAGGCATCTGCAGTAAGCATTTCTTTGCCTGGCTTGTATTCAATTTGCATGGGGTACCTCTTTATGAGACTTATCCATTTGGCTTGTCTTATTGAAAGGTGTTGTTGTGTTTTGAAGAATATCAGTGATTTGTGGTTGGTGAGTACTTTGAACGGTTGGGCCCCTTCCAGATAGCATTGCCATTTCATGAGGCAATGTATGATGGCTACCAATTCCTTGTTGTGTATGGGGTACCTTTGTTTGCCGTTGGATAGTTTCCTTGACTCATATTCCACAGGGAGGAAGTCCTTTTCTGCTGTTTGGATACAGAGTACTCCTCCTATGGTGTAGTCAGATGTGTTGGTTTCTAACTCATAGATCCCCTCACAATTCAGGTATTGGAGGATAGGGGTGGTGACCATTTGTTCCTTTAGTTGGCAGAAGTGCTGGTCTTTCAGTAGCATTCAGAAAAAACTTGATTGTTTTGTCTGTAATGGCTGATAGGGGGCTGTTAGGGCACCCCAATCAGGGATGAACCTTCTTAATTAGGATACCATCCCAAGGAATGTGCGGAGTCTGCTCTTATTTCTTGGGGCTGGCATTTCAGTTATGGCATGTATCATGTCTGGATCTGATTTGATCCCATCCTTGCTGATGATGTAACTGAGGAAAGGAATTTCAGCCAGAAAAAATTCACACATTGACAGTTTTGTTATCAGTTTATATTCTTTAAGGGTGCAAAGGACCAGGCGGATATCTTCCCAGTGCTGTTTGAGGTTTGGGCTGTAGATGATGATGTTGTCCAGGTAGATGATTGCCCATTTTCCAATATGTTCTTTGAAGACCTTGTTTATGAAGGTCACAAAGGTGCTGGGGGCATTGATCATACCAAAATTGAGAACAACACATTCAAAGGATCTGCATTTAGTTCTAAATGCAGTCTTTGGAATGTCCTCAGGCTTTACACAAATTTGATGGTAGCCTGCTATTAAATAAATCTTTTTGAAGATTTGGGACCCCCAGGGCAACAAAAAGGTCATCAATCAGGGGCAGGGGATACCTGTTATTAATTGTGACCTCATTGAGTGTTCTGTAGTCTATGACTAGGTGGAGGCCTCCGTCTTTCTTGGCTACAAAGAAGACAGCAGTGCCAAAGGGCAACTTTGATGGTTGTATGAGTCCTTTCTCAGGGGCCTCATTGAAGTAAGCTTTTAGGATGTCGTCTTCTTATAGTGTAAGGCAGTAGATAGTTCATGCTTTAGGTACACTCCCTTTTAGGTCAATCTCATGTTGTATGCCATGGTATGGTGGTAAACCTGGTAGGGCTTCTCAGAAGACAGAGGGAAACTCACTGACTTGTTGATCTCAGATATTGTTCTCTTCACGTCTGGTCTCTGTATTTTTGAAGTGGATAACTTCATATATACAGGTGTTCCAGTTGATCTTGCTAGGGTTAGTTTCCTATTCTTTCTCCACAATTTTCACAAACATGTTGTCAAACCCGCAGGCTCAATCTGCCAGCAAGGTTCCAACCAAGCGGGTTTGTGACCCGCAATCCAATTACCCGGTCACTTGAAGACAGACTAGGAAGTCAACTCAAATTATCAAATCCAACAGCATGAACAGATGGTGATCCTTTATGGTGGATACCTTGTTTTGGCGCTTGACTCATTATCAGGATCAAGCCACCCCCTCCTTCCATCCAACCGTGTGATCACCAATCATGTTCCTGTTATCCTTGATTCACATTGACTATATAATCACCATCTCTCAATAAAGATTATTATCTAGCTTCTAAATATTTTTCCCCTTGTAACTCTGCTAAAATAGCACAGTTTTAACATTGGTAGCACAGGTAGGTTCTCCATCCTACCTTATCTTGAAAAATTCTGCCTGTTGCCTGCACACACCGCAGCCAACAAAACCTTGACAGAATTATGTCTGGCCTTCTGCCTGACTGGACTCCATACACCCCTGGTGCCGAGATACCTGATGGCTTTGTCCTATACCAGAACACGGTGATTCCACTACCTGCCTTCAACGCCATGTCTGCACAGGGCTTCTTTCAGGCTCCCTCCTTGATGCCACAACCAGCCAACAAAAGCACCATGTTCACCTATGTGCCCAAAAACTACAGAGCGCTGCCTTGGAACCTTTTGCCGGGGCCAACAACAATAACGCTGCCGCATGGATCCAGTCCGCCCAGAGCAAGCTGGCTTAGATGGAATGCCCTAAGCAATTTTGGATTGCAGAAATTTCCATCCAACTGACCCACAACGCTGGCACCTGGTGCAACAAGTGGCACAAAGAACATACAGAGAAGAACCAGGATACCTTCAAACAAGACTTCTTGGCAAAGATTTGTGCTTAAGGACACTGCACTCATGATCATACATCAGGTAAAGAACTTTACCCAGACAGGCACTGTGAAGAAACTCACCCGCACCTACAAGGAACTCTGACTTTATGCACCATCCAACATGGCCTTTGATACCCCAGCCACACACCTCATGTACTACAACGCCCTCAAGTCACACGTAATGAGACATGTGAGCCTGGACCAGGTGACCAACCTGCAAAGCTTGTACCATGAAGCGGAGAAAGCGGAAGTAAACCTCCAACGCACTTCATAAGGCACAAACTGGAAAACAAGAAAGACCTAAGGATTCTCATCCAGGTGGGTGCTCCACGCATTTACCACCCCTGGAGGCAACTGGAACAAAACCAACCACAAACCTACAGGTTCAAATGGGAATGGGAATGGAAATAATGGCCAATCAAATTGTACCCATTTCCGTGTCACTGCCACCCAAGGCAACCAAGATGAGGGAAAAGCCCAGGGAGAGCACTAAGCAAGCCAAGCTCTCCTCACGCAACTCCTGACTTGCCCAATGATGAGTACCAACTCAAGGACGTGGACCAATGCCCAATGATCCAAGTGCCCTCAGAGGACCTGGTACTGTACACCATTGCCAGACATCCCAATAAGCTGATGTCCTATCCTTTCTGCTTTTGCAGTTACACAGGCTCAGCACTCCTGGGCTTGGGCGCAGACTGAGCCCTGGTCAACAGTAGTTTTGTGGATAAGTTCAAGCTGGCCACTAATCCTTTGCGGATTAAAAATGTGGTCTTGGCTGATGAACACCACATTGCCGTGATAAAGGAAACTTCCCCCTTCTCTGTCATGCTTGAGAACCTTTACTCCACCATCCAAGGTCCTGTCATCAACTTCCCAAAGTTTGACATTGTGCTGGGACTAGACTGGTTGCAAAAAACAATCCTCACGTAGACTGGGCAACCTCCATGTTGACCATCAAGCGTGAAGGTGTCAACCACCAGATCTACCCTGACTCTGTGGATCAACTCCTACGCAACCACGTCTTTGTACGCATCACAGAGACCCTGGACAAAAAGGAAAACCTGAAGGCAATTGACTGGGACTCTTTTAAGTACAAGATCATACACTTCAAGGATCACCAGGATACCTCCACGCCTCAGGACCGCAAAATTGTGGCCTGCCATCCAGAAATCTTCAAGGAAGCACTACCCAGGCTGCCCCCTGAGAAACACATTCAACACTCTATTCAACTCAAGGGGGCTGTACCCAAGGCGCATCCTATCTACAGGCTGACCCCAAATGAAGACAACACCTTAAGTGCCTATCTCAAGGAGGCATTGGAGAAAAGACTTATCTGCCCCTCATAGTCTCCCTTTGGGGCCACCATATTCTTCGTGGCTAAGAAGGACAGTACCTTATATCTGGTCATAGACTACCAAGCCCTAAACAAAGTTACCCATAAAATTGTTACCCACTACCACTGATTGACAACTTCTTCAATGCCTTGGGAGGAGCCACAGTCTTCTCCAAGATTGATCTGATAGCAGGCTACAACCAAATTTGCATCAAAGAGGAAGACATCCCCAAAACAGCCTTCCAAACTAAATACGGCTCCTACAAATGTGTGGTGCTCAACTTTGGAATGACAAATTCCCTGGCAACCTTTGTAAACTTCATGAACAAAGTATTTGCACCCCACATAGACAAGTACGCCATAGTGTATCTGGACAACATTATTGTCTACAGTCCTTTGGTGGAACAACACCACAAAGACCTGGAGGAAGTCTTTGTGACCTTGGCATGGCACAAACTGTTAGCCAAGCCCTCCAAGTGCCAGTTCTTCTGCGAGCAACTACCCTTCCTGGTACACATAGTCTCAAAGCACGGCATCAAACCCAACAGTCAAAAGATACAAGCCATCTGCAAGATGCCACCTCCCAAGGACAAGTCGGAACTACACACCTTCTTGGGAATGGTGGCCTATGTACAACGCTTCATACCCAACTGTGGTGTCTTGACTGCCCCCTTATCCGCCATAACAGGTGCCAAATCCAAGTTTGTGTGGACTCCCCAATGTGACCTCTGTTTTAGACGCCTCAAGGAGAAACTCACTACAGCTCCCATCCTGCAATATCCCAAATGTAACAGGGAATACCAAATGGAAACCGACGCCTAAGATGCATCCATTGGGGGAGTACTATGAATCAAAAATAAATACTGTGATTTCCTGCCCATAGCTTATGAATTGCAAAAATTAACAGATGGCAAGTGTTGATAGCCTATCCACAACAAAGAACTATTGGCTATTGTGCACTGTCTAGTCAAATGGTGCTGTTACCTAGAACAGCAGGAAGAATTCATAGCATTAACCAACCACAAGTTGCCCATCTATTTCAAAACTCAAGCAAATCTGTTGTGCCGCCAAGCCTGGTGGATGGAGCTACTGGAGAGGTTTAACATGCTCATCTAGTACAAGCCTGGGGCCAAGCTTGCCATGGCAGACACCCTGTCCTGCCTGTATGTCCGTGCTTCAAGAGGGAAAAATGGGCTTGACCCAGACTGGCCTCTCTTAGTACTATGAACAAGGGACAAAGGTTTCCCCCCTGGAACAACTGACATAACAAAGGAAACAGTCATCAAAAATGAGCACCTAATTGCTGATTTTTATGGGACCCTACACAGAAAAATTTCTGACAGCATAACTGTTCCTTACATCCCTACACATCAGCAAGTAGACACCATCCTACACTATCACAGAGACCTTGGACATACCAAGAGCCGGAACCTGTATGAGTTCCTTAAGCATAAGGCCTGGTGGCCAACCCTATATTGCAATGTTTAATAAGTGCTAGACCAATGTGAAGTATGCAAAAAGTTTGCCAAAAGCAAAACCCCGCCAAAGTCAGTACTTCCCATCTGCACACAACTACCTTTCAAAGTATGGGCTCTTGACATTGTTGTCCCCATGCCAGGAAAACACAACAACAAGAAATACATCATCACCACCATTGACTTTACTACAAGATGGCCAGTAGCCCAAGCAGTAAAGACACACACTGGCAATGATGTACAACAATTTATTGGCAAGGAGATCATCAGCAAGTTTGGAAAGCCAGAACTCCTGATAGCCAATGGAGGGAAAGAATTAACCTCTGAAACAACCAATGTATACCTCGCAAAAAATGGGGTCAAACACACCGTAACAACACCATACCACCCACAGGATAATGGACGTATATAGTGGCTTAATGGTAGCCTTGTGCAAGCCTTAGCCAAACTCACTGCCGGGAGACATGAAGATTGGTATAAGCAGCTATTGACTGCACTACTTGTATGCCAAACCTGAGTGAACAGATCCACCAGGAAAAGCCTGTTTGAACTGGTATATGGCACACAGCCAAATATCATTCAGGCATTGACAGGACCTAAGCTGGAAATTCCAAGTGAAGTCTCTCCACGCTCAGACCCTTGCGTTGTAAGAGATAACAGCAAACAAACAGTGAGAGAGAATGAACGTCTACAAAAAACCTTTGTCCCCATCCGCAATAGACATGAAGTTGGAAACAAAGTTTGGGTCATGAATGTTGACAAGAGCAAACTACAACCCAAGAAAGTGAGGCCAGTAATCATTCTAAAGGTAAATGACAATAACACTTACCTCGTGCAAGGGCTTGGAAAATGTAAGCAAGACAAGACCCTACACCATGATTGACTACAACCCTGCAAAGCAATACAAAAACAACAAGAAACCACCCTACCCGCCACAGAATAACAATTGGTCCAATACGGCGCCCAGGCTCCTGACAACCTCTCTGACAACCTTCCCCCAGAGGAGGCTGACCTTCAGTTTAGGGGGGTGTCAAAACCTCAGGCTCAACCCGCCAGCAAGGTTCCAACCAAGCAGGTTTGTGACCCATAATCTAATTACTCGGTCACCCAAAGCCAGATTAGGAAGTTGACTCAAATTGCTAAATCCAACAACATGAAAAGATGATGATCCTTATGGTGGATACCTTGTTTTGGCGCTTGACTCATTATCAGGATCAAGCCACCCCCTCCTTCCATCCAACCGTGTGATCACCAATCATGCTCCTGTTATCCTTGATTCACATTGACTATATAATCAATATCTCTCAATAAAGATTATTATCTAGCTTCTAAATATTTTTCCCCTTGTAACTCTGCTAAAACAGTACAGTTACAACAATTTGATCCCTCATAAGCGTGTCAAGATGAGTTTGGTAAACATGGTGATGCACCTCACCCTGCTGTATGATGAGGGTAGTGCTATCCCAGTCAATATGAAGTTTGGTCTTTCTCATCCAATCCAGGCCAAGTATAACATTGTACTTAGGGATTGGGATAATGGGGCTACCAAGGAGAGTTTACATGCCCCCCTATTTTTGCCCAGAAAGGGTTTGCCTCTTTAATGATGGGTGTACTTTAGTTATCTGCCATGACAACTCTCTTGATGTTGCTCTTGATTGTAGGTAGTTTCATGAGGTTGGCAAATTTCTTGTCAACAAGGGATTGGTCTGCTCCAGTGTCAAATAGTGCAGTGCCCTTATATCTGAGAATTTGGAAAGGATAAGTGAAGAGTTTATTTCCTTTTTGGGCAGCAAACAGTAGAGGGTTGCTGGAGGGTACTTGGATCATTGTGATTGAATCCACACCCTGGTCCCTGTATGTTTCTTTTAAAGTGGGGGAGGGTAGCTTGCCTAAGCACTCCCCTGAGCTTTTCCCTCCTCATTGATATCTTTGGTGCTGTCCTGGTTGGCTTGTGCAGTGCAATTCCTGTTTCAAGGATGGGTTTGTTGGCTCAATTATGTTGCTTGTTTGGTTGAGGGTCCTTCTTGGCTGTAGGGCTCTCCTTGTGCTTGTTTATTGTATGTAGGTTGTAAGACTTTTTAGCTGTGTGCTTTCCTTCCAAGAATAAATCTTCAAGGTTCTTGCAACAGGTCATGTCAAACTGTTGTCTAATGTACGTGGGGAGGCCATTGTAGAAGTCCAACCGTGCCTGGGTTCATCAAAGTTGATGGTGTTAGGCGCACTGTCACGTAGATCCTTGTATGCAGCAATGTATTCCTCAATTGTTCCTGTCATTTTGAACGTTCTGAGTTTGGTCATGGTTACAACTTCAGAGTCCTTCATGGAGAACTTTTTGAGGAAGGAGGTTTTGAATACCTCCCAGTTTTCCTTCTGGTCAGGGTGCTGGGCTAATCATTTTCCTACAAAATGTGATGTGGTTCTTGTGACGCAAAGGGTTATTTCACTGATCCAGAGTCTGAAGGGGGTAGTCCACTTGCTCAAATTTACTTTGTGTACTGTTAATCCAGAGGTAGGCATTTTCCAGACGTAGTCCTTCAAAAGCCCCAATTTCTGCTGAATGTAGGTGTTGGAATACAATGTTAGGTATTTCAGGTTGCTGTGGTTCTGTTGTGGCTGGGGCTGCGGTTAACAGTCTTTGGGATTTGAGAGTGTTGTACTGTTTGATGGGTAAAAATATGTTATTATAGATGACAATGCCTGCAGAGACGTCTTGTCCTTCTTTGTAGTCTCTCCAGCCATTAGGGAGTACCATTGCTTGGGTCCTTTTCTTAGGAGGAATTTTTCCTTCGAGTTGGGTAGGTATGGATAACCTACCTGTGCTACCACTGCTGAGTTTATACTTCTGGGAAGTATAATAAACAAGATAAAGGATGATTTTAAGAAGATAATGATACTTTTTTGAATATGAATATTTGATAATGTATAGTATCACGGGAAGCCACATGCCGTCCATGTATGTCATGAGGGTCATGGGGCTTATCTGAGTAATGTTTCTCTTAAGTCACAAGGCTTACTCAAGTTGTGTTCCGCTTAGGAGCTGGATTGAGTGATCCCCATAATAGATGGACGTGTGATAATGATGCCACCAGTTTACTAGCTTGTTGGTGAATCATTTGGTGAACTACTTGGGGCGTTAATTATCCAAGAGGGAGTAATCAAAGATGTTGCAACACATGTTACTGTTTATATGCCAAAGTATCTTTCCATACCCTCACCTGAAACTAGTTAATCCATCACTGATCCAATAGATTTATAACCTGTTGAGATGAGCAAAATTAGCTCAGTCTAAAAGCAAGATTGCAGCGGATCCAAACCTACTGTAATTTAGTTTAAGCCTTTTACTTTAAATCTTGTCTTTATTCTGAGGTGCTTTTGTTTATCTCACTGGGCTATAGATCTTCTGTGTCAAATTTATCCATCACCAATAAGTATGGCTATAATAAAATCTAAAAGTTACAACCTGACCCATTTAGGCCCAGCAAATGGGGTATGTACCAGTAGATAGAATAGGAAATGCCTATGGTTTTTATTGATCAAGATTTATGATAGTATGTTTATCTCTCATACCAGTAAAGAAGTCAAGACTCTTTCTGTTTATATGGTTGCAATCAGCTCATTGGTTGACAGCAGATAATTGATATGTTATCTGATCTGGAAGGCAATATTCAGCAGTAGGAAGCAAGGCCCTAATTGGATACAGGTATAGGGTAGCTACTGCAGCTTCCTCTAGGAGATATGGGTCCCATTGTGTCAGTGGTGAGATTTTTGGCTGCAGAATACACCTGAGGAGATTGGGATAGTTTAGCTTTAGGCAGCACAGAGTCAGCTATTGCAGGGCTTCAGATTAATTCTGATAACCTCTTTCCAAGACCTACAGTATCCAAGTTCCTACATTTGAAATTTCATTCAACATGTTTTAAGCTTCAAGGTTTTTGATATATGATGTACCAACCATCTTTACCAGCCAGCTATAAGATCCTTTCCAAAATCATTTCATAGGAGATAACACCTCACCATGCATATAGTACAATTCAAATGCCAGGCTAGCTTAAGTTCATGGATCCCACCTAGGGAAAAATGAGCTGATTAGGCACCCTGCCATAACTCACCAGATAGTCAATCATTTCACCTGAAAGCTTTAGGGGAACATCACAATCTCCAGGTCAATCCATATAGATGATCAGTAAGGTCATAAAATGGGTTAAAACATCTTCTGAAAAGCATTTCAGGATAAAAGACACTATTATCCTAGATAGGCTAAAGAAATTATCACAGTTTCCATGGGCATAGAGAATCATTTGGCCAGCAGCAGGTCCAGAAAAGGTTCTAGTGTGGGGCAGTCAAGCTTCTCTGGGAATAAGTGGATTGTTTCCCTTAATCAGCCCCCTATCATTATCCCAGCTACTAGGCATATAGCAACTCTGGAAGTGTCAGGGAAGCAGAAAAAGATGTCCCAGCTGGAAAGCTTTCCTTTTGAAGCTTTAGAGGGATTAGCTAACCTTTACCTGTCTTCACTGCCCAGATCTTCTAAGATATTGGCAAGATTTTTGGTAGCTCAACCTGGTCCATCAGGTGGGTGACAGATCTTACAACCAGTAATATTTTAGCTTTCATTTGAAGAGGTTGGGGAAAAGCAGCTTATGATTAACATAGATAGGATTTATTATAGAATGGCCCTTAATTAGATAAGGGTGGGGTATTGATTCATTCTGGGTGGCATAGGTGGGATGGGATTTGCAGATCACAATCATTTTTTAGGGGGTTTACAGGGGGCCAAACGGTTGGCACCACACATAGTTTTAAAATATGGTGCCAGAAATAGGTGTATCCTAGGCCAATGAATTTTTCCTGGGTTAGGTTGAAATCTCCCCTGCCATGAACTTTTCTTCTCATTTGCGCTTTGATAATCTGATGGTTCTTTTCCGGGGTGGAATACACTTTATTGACTCACAATGATCACTACCATCTGCATGTCAGGTGATTTGTGCCATGTAATTATTCTGTTAGCCCAATGGTATGTGCTCTCTAACCACCCATAGATTCTGGATCCCTTCCTAATAAAGATAGATACCCCATCATCTTTTCTCACAGGATTTTCAAAATTTTCTTCATCCTTCTTATCCCTGCCTAGGGATGTTTATTTTCATATCCTGCATTATCAGGTCCTTAAGTGAACCCATATTCACCTCTTTAGACTGCCCACAGGTTTAGTGAAATGCAAATCTTAAAGTTAATACCTTTCTTTTACTCTTTAGTCAAGCCCAAGGCATCATATGGTATTAGGAATCCCTAAAACCCATGGGGCGTTATGATCTCACTGTAGATTTGGCATGGGATGGCTCTTTAGGGTGTCACAAATAGCTCCATCTTAACCAGAACTGAACAGGCTGGGAATCAAATAAAAGCAATGGACTTATAAGAAAGAATTTTCTGAAGTAAATGCTATTTAAATCATGCAATTGTCAAGAAGCAGGTTGTGGTCAAATTGGTGAAATTTCCAACCATATATTTGAAACTGAAAACCCATACATGATTTGTAACTTGGACAAAAGAGTTTGGGTAGCCAGTAATGGAAAAATAATTAAGTTGAAAGTTAGATGTTCAGAAAATCTCCATTAGGTAGGCAACAGGGCTACAGGGTTCAAACATCCAAAGTATCTCTCATGTAGCCCAACAAGTAATAAATGACATAGAAGGAAAGCAAGGCAGTGGTTGAGAGGAATTCAGCCTGGGTTCATGGAAAGAAACTTGGTCATTTTGGTTTTGACAGACAGATCATAGTCTAAGTGGTGTCTAGATTTGTAATTTTTTGAGTAAATGAAATCAGGGTCACCCACTATTGAGGATAAGGAGGTCATGAACATGAGCTTGCCTACCTTCTGGAGGGTATTAATATGAAATTAAAACCTCTAAAAATATGAACTTTAGGCTCATTTATAGCACAAGGTTTATCATATGAGATAATTATTTATATCAAATGATTTAAAATTTAATTGGGAAGCCCAGTTAAGTTTTTGGCTGAAACTTGGTCTAGTATTGTAATAGGGTGAAATGTGCCAGTTTGGTCAATAATTGCTTGTTTTCTGTTTTTGCATGGAATTTGTGATTCTAAGAGGGACCAGGCTCTTGATTCTGCATCATTTCCTTAATCTGGATTTTAAGTGGGTTTTGCGTCTCAATATGATCTAGAATTATGCCTGGAAGAGGGAAAATTTTCTTATGTTCTGACTGGTTATCATTAAGAATATTTAGGTGGTCAATCTAGATGGGAGCTGCAGCTTGAGGGCTAAAATATTGTTCATCTAGTCCTTAGTCTTTGAACTGTCAACATAAGTCATGATCTTGATTTTGGACTCTTTTTTGCTTTCCAGTTGGTTTAAAGTTTGTTTCTGGCCTTAGATGATGTCATGTGTACAGTAATTTTCTTACCTGTTGAGATAAAAAATCTCAGTCTAAAAAAATTGAAAATCAAGGGATTTTTATTAAATTACAATATATTTGGATCCACTTTGATTTAGCTTTTAGACTAAGTTGAGTTCTTTTTTAGACTGATAATTTTTGTTTATCTCAACAGGTTTGAAAATTACTGTATGATTTAAGAAATTGGGGCTGTTAACAGTCAATTTAAAAGATAATCCAACTTCAAATGATTTTAACTAACTCATTTGTTCTATAGAAGTTAGGAAGAAGATAGCAGAATGTGCCCTGGGTCTCCAAGTGCAGAATTTACGTCAGGTAATTTATTTGACTTCAAAACTAATTTTTCTTCAATAGGTTTTCTTTTAAGACTAATTACAGCCAAAAACTTAAGGGTTTGATATTGATTATGAGCTTTTATTTCCTCATCATCTGAAACATGGTTGATTTTATATTCTGTTTCACTCAGTGTGAAATTTTTGTCCATATTTGACATTGTATGTTCATATATTACCCACATTTAGTTGTGACTATTTTTATAAGTTGGACTCCTTTTGGATTAGTCCTTTAGAAGTTAATTTCAAACAGGATTAAAATATATTGTTAAGCTTATTTTTAATTCATGACTCTTTGCTTGTATAAATGATAAGTTTATCTGCAAGTATAACCCCCCCCAAAGACTGGTATAGAAGGGGGAAATTTTGTGAATAAGCATCTTCAGACTATTTTGATTTTAATAATGTTTGGTTTTAATCTCAAAGGTTATGATCATTCTTTTTCTTTCCCTTTTTGAAAATATACTATCTATTTAAAAAAGTTCCCCCTGTTTCCCTCATTTCTTTGGCCTTGACTTTCTTTGTCACACATATCATGATAGCAACTGCTGTATATTTCTACCTAAATTTTTGTGTTGTATTAAAAATGATCATTTCATTATGATTCCCCAATAAAACTCAAGTTCAACTTGTAATTTTTTCTTGTGTGGTTTCCATACTTTGATGTGCCCTTTCTAACCTCACCCAGAGAATTATATTTTTTATATTCCGCACCCCCAGGGCTTAAATTAAATCCATTATTAATACCTGAAGATTAACCTATGGCTTAGTACATACCCAATTTTACGGTTAGATCTCCCTGCCATGCCCTTTAGCCAAGCCTAAAGAAGCACACAGAATTTTTCTCCTCAACCTCTTTAATTACTGAGGTGTAAATAATTTGTTGCAGCAAATGTGTCTATTTTTCATTATGGCTAACCCACTCTTTATACTCATAGGCTGGAAAGGCTTTATCAAGATGTTAAAATTTTTAAACTTACTTCTTTGATTGCAAATTTTATGAGCTATAATAGGGTCCCAAGATCCATATGAAGCATAGGAAAATACAGGTTGATAATTGAGTTGGGGCTGAGATTAATCTTTAGAGGGGCTGGGAAAAGGAGGGGTTACATTACTATTCTTTGAGTATGGTAGAATTATTATTTGATGATATTTTTTGCTTACATACAGTACTTTTCACAGCTGTTAAGATGAACACATTGAATTCAGATTCAAGAAAGCTGAAGTTGCACACAAAAAAACATTCTCAAATCAAATTCATATTATTTAACAACAGAATTTGGGTTAAGAATGTTTTTTGTGTGCAACTTTAGCTTGCTTGAATCTGAATTCAATGTGTATATATTAATAGCTGTGAAAATTATAGCATATGCTTCATCTACATTTCCTCATTATTATTGGCTTGATTATACAATAGTTTTATAACCTTTTGAGATAAAAATCAGCTCAGTCAAAAAAAATCAAGGAATTTTCATTAAATTACAATATATTTGGATCTACTTCAATTTTTTAGACTGATATGATTTTGCTTATCTCACCAGGTTATCAACCTACTGTATTAACTATGTGAGGTCACAGTTTTATCATAATCTTCTCTACTGCCTTAGGAAGCCATGCTCTTTTCAGTGAATGGCTATTAGATCTATCCCTCTTATAGGAACAAGTTGGAAGGAGTCTTCTTAAAAGAAGAGGTTGAGACCTTATGCTTGGATGTAGCTTTGGTGCCACAGGGAGATGCTTAATCCCTCTAGCGTTTTTAAAAGCCACTTTACCCTGAAAATTTTAAGGATGAGTTAAAAAATCAATGAATGCAATAAGAGATATAGAAATAAATCTGAAAGATAAATAACAGTCCAAATTTCAAAATAAATTTGGTATGAATAAAGCCCTACATACTTTTTATTTTTTAAATTAAATAAGAATAAAATAAATATATTGTGAGACATAACATAGAATGTAAAAATTTAAATATATCATTAATAACTGTGTACTGTTAGAAGTTTTTTATTTAAAAGTATAATAAGAATTAAGGCTATGTAAAATGATTGGTACAGTAGTTTTCAAACCTGTTGAGATAAACATATGGGTCATTATTTTTCTTGTTGTGCCTAGGTGCTGGACTGATTATTTTATAACTTAATTACATTATTCATATTCAAATTATTCAGAAAGGTTAAAATACAATCAATATCAAATCTTTAATTGATCTTGGGCTTGGATATTTTTTTTAAAAAATAATTTACCAATTTTTGAACTGAAAATTGCACCTTATAATATTGCTGGAAATATCTTAAGTGCTACTACAAACTACAAGCTAAAAATATTTATGATGAGTTGCATGGGAGAGTAATAGCAACCCCAAAGCTATCAATGCCATTACCCTATCTTTGGCTCATCATAAATATTCTTAGTTTATTTCAGAAAAAAAGGTTGTTGTTTTTGAAAGACTGATAACTCTATTTAAAATACACCCTCTAGTAAGCTTCCCTACTTCATGAACTTGCCCTAATGCACCACTAGCATCTTCTGACATTTTTTTTCTCTGGTATCATCACGTGTTTCAAATGATAAGTTATCTCAGAATATTCTGAGAAACTTTCAAATGTTAAAGATGAAGTATACAACTTCCCATCTTTCATTAAATATAAAAATTAATGCACATATTTTTAACTTTGAGCTCTCTCCTTATAGGCCTAACTTTTCTCTCATAAATATAAAATAATGACTTTTGAGAAATATTTGAGCCTGATAGTGCTGATTTATATAATTCTTTTTTTCTTCTTGCTCAAAAATATTTTAATATCATTTATATTCTTAATATAAAGCTGATTTTCTTTCTCTTTTAATGTTTTTGATATTACACCAAAGTGACCATCAACAATGCTTTTTCCATGACATTCTACAAATCTATTGTATTTAATAGATCCTTTAATGTGCTGTGGTGCCTCTTTAAATAGATAATATAGGAATTCATAGGATCTAAAATGGTTTCCATTTTCAGTCCTTACTTTGATATTATTTTTTTTAAACTTATCTGATTTAAGAAGACTTATTAGACATTCACCTGAAAACAAAGAATCATGAGACAAATTTGAGATAAAAAATCATGGTATTGATATTTAACTTTATTGTTTTCTTTAAATACCAATGAAAAACCCAATAAATAAATAAATAAATAGGTCTTTTGGAATAAAAACAGTTATTGGTTTCAACTGGACCACTACCAAATTTTAAATTCTCCTTAGAATCTATAACTATAATACATGATTCATTAGTTAATTCATTGATATCTTTCTTATATTCTCTATTTTGATGAGCATAAAAGTCTTGGTGCTGACTAATAGCTTTTAAGTCACTGTTTATAGATTCTGGCAATAATAAGTTTTTACTTTCACATTCTTCTTTTCTTTTTTCTAAGGATGATTTTAAGTTACAAATATTACACATCTCAGTTTGTTTTTTACTCTTTATTATATTTTTTGGTATAAATTTATACTAAGTTGAAAGTTATATTGAAAGTTCATTTTATTTTTATATTTTCATATATTTCTTTTTTGTTTTTAATAGAGAATATTGTATTTCAGTTCAATATCCATTCATTTTTTTCAATGTCTTTATAATTTTTTCTGGTGCTTTTTTTTGTAAACTGACTTGCTTCAAAAGAATTTTCCAGTAGGTTTTTAATTATTTTTTGATTATTTCTTTTTTAATGAATATTTATTATTTTTTGGCTTTTTATTTAAGCTTACATTTTTGTTTTTATTTATTTTTCTTGAGTATTCAAACTCACTTTTGGTTATATTAAATCCCATATCAGTAAGCTCTTTTAAAGAGCAACTCAAAGTAACCAGATATCTCAAAGCTGGGAGATGCTTTTGGGGAGCAGATTTCAGAAGATCCTTTAAGCCATCAATTATCCCATTTAGTTTCTGATTTTAAATCAAAGAAGGGAACTGATATCTCTCAAATTCAGTTTGAGTGAGGAAGTGATTGATGAAGGAATTGAGATTGCCTCCAGAAACAAAGAGGAATGTTTTCTTTAGCATAGCAATTATTTCTCTTTTTGTTGATGCTCCCATGAGGAAAATAGCTGCATGGCAGAGGTGAAGTTAACAGATCCCCTAATATTTGATTTATGATTGATGATAAAGAGATGCTTTGTAGAGATGCCTTGCAAAAGAGTACTGGTTGCAGAAACAATATCTTTTTATAAATATGGTTTGAAGTAAACCTTGGGTGGTGCTTTATCTCTTATATACCAAGCCTTATGACACCATTCTGAAAGAAAAGATGTGATAGCTTTTATTAAAATTTCAACATAAATTATAATTCCTAAAATACTGTAAATTCAGAGCCTGAACGTAAAAATGCAGGATTGTCAAATCCTTGGTCCAAATTTTGAATCACTTTTGCAGGATGGCTTTTTTAATTAAATTGATTTTTTGAGTATTTATTTGAATATTTGAAAATGCCAGAACTCATAAACACTTTGCAAAGTTCAAGTTGAACTGAATATTTTTAATGGATGAAATGAATTAACTGGAATCAGATTTGAAGCGTTCAAATCCATCAACCAGTTTCATTAAGTTTACTATGTTTTTTGAAATTGCGGGATTGTCAAATCCAAGAACCAAATTTCAAATCACTTTTGAATGCCACTAGTAAACTCAAATATTAATTGCAGGAACTGGAATCCAAATTTAATGTACACTAAGAACACTAGGAAACACCAATCCATACAAAGAAGCTCCACTACAACTAAAATCAAACTAAAAATTCAATCTCAATAACCATAATTAGATATAAAAATTTATTAAAGTTTAAAATCATCCAAACCCAGAAAGTATACAATATTATACACTTCAAATCACAGATATAGAAATTCTGTTACTATTCAAGGCTAGCTCAAGAGAAAATAACTATCCACAACTAAGCTAATAAATCCAAATAAATACATATTTAATCTAAAATATATTTTTTATTTTATTTTTATGGACCGTCAATTGCATTCTCAACCCGCTCCTGCACCAGCCTGTGGGGCAGCCTGTCCAAGAGGGCGTCCCAGAGGGTCCAAGAACAGACCCAGAACCCAACTTGAGGGGAGTCATGCCAATACACAGGCCTCCCAAGGTGTCAGCGCCAGCCAGCCACCTCCTGCATCCCAAGCCAGAACTACCAGCTTGAATCCCAGGCAGAAGCCACTTTCAAGGCCTGCTACCAAAGTCTCTTACACCAGGGTCACCGGAAACACTGAGGTTACTTACACCTCCAATGTTTACCCTGTTGTCACCCAGCCCTGCACTCTTGACCCAAGAGTTGCCACTTCCTACCTGCGTCTTTGACATCACCTACAAGCCATTGGCCACCACTGAAGAATCATCTGCACCTATTGTGTATTCAACCATTGACAGCGCCACTGCAAGCAAGCGTGATCCCATCTTCTACACAAAGGTCCCTGTCCCCTGTGTTGAGCCTAATAGCCAGGATGACGTGGTACCTGCCAAGGGCCAGCAGTGGTTGACAGATAGTGAGTGTGAAGCTCTCCTCAACTGCTTGAACGGGGGAATGGCGGTTCAGGATATTGCATCCCAATTTGGTGTCACAGCCAGATACATTGCCGACATCAACACCAAGTATGGCAACACCGGGCAAATTGCCAAATCCACCAAGGCTAAGCAGCAGCCCAAACTCCTTCAGCCTGTTCATATTGATGCAATCAAGCAGTGGGTAGCCAAGGATTTCCACCTGGACACACTTGCTGTCCAATCAATGCTTGCCACAGAGTTTGGGCTTTCTGTTTCTAAAACCCTTGTTTACAAAGCAATGGTTGATTTGGGCTTCTTGTGGAAGGTGCTCAGAGTTTCTCTGTACAATAGGAACAGTGAAAAGACCATCAAGGATCAACACATTTATGCAGAGACATATCTGGCACTAAAAGAGACTGGAAATGTCCAGTTCTTATATATTGACAAATTGTTGTTTTCCTTCTCACTCAGGTCTAGGCATGGGTGGGTTGAGAAGGGGTCCAAGGATAGTGTAGCCCATTGTGCAGCTGTCTGTTCCCAGACCTATTCAATGGTTGCTCTTCTTGGTCCTCGCGGGTTGGACCAGTATCAGATGATTAAAGGCTCCCATAACAGCGGGACCTTTCTTGATTTTCTCTGGGCTGTCAAGGAGTACCTTTGGATAAATTACAGTGGCACAACCAACATTGTTGTGCTTGATAATGTCAGACTCCACAAAGTGGATCTGGTTGTGTCCAAATTCTCCCCATCAACAAAAACAGCCATTCTGCCAGCCACCGCCTTGCAGACTGCCCAATGAGACTCCTCTTCCTTCTGCCTTATTCTCCATTTCTGAATCCAATTGAGGAGGTGTTTTGTTGGATCAAGAATAAGGTGAAACAAGGCCTCCCTCAGGACACAGAGGATCTCTTCAACATTCTTGATATCAGCCAATTTGCAATGCCACCCAATGTGGTGGCGGCTTTCTATGAGCACTTGGAATCCTTCCTCCCAAAAGCCCTGGCCTCCGAGCCAATCAGATAAATGAGCGCTCTGGGTTTTATTTAGTTTTAATTTTATTTAGTTTGTTTTTATTAGGACTCAATAATTATTGTTTATATATAATAATGTGACATTTGAATGTATTATAGATATTTAAGAATACGTAAAAAAGGTAAGTAAAATTAATTATACTAGGTATGAGGACAAATATTTTTATTATAATGCACTGAATAATATTATTGGCTTTTGCGCTAACAAATGAATAAATTAAAAAAGATAGAAATAAATTAGTTTATTTAAATAATTGTGAATTGTTGATGGTACTTTGGCTTTTTTAAGCCACAAATTGGACCTTGCATGTTATCATCTGATCCTTGTTATTTCAGTGCCACTATAATCACACAACACGGCAACCAATGATTTTCATGTATTGCTTACTAATTAGTACTTAGGACGCGGGTCAAGTATATCAAATATGTTTATCAAATTGCATTACAGTAGGGCATTCCATTTTGAAAACTGCATCTCAAAAAACGCCATCTCAATTTTCAGCTATTTCAATTTTATAGTAAAAACACCATTTTGATTTACAGCATTTTGACTAAGGAAAAACAGTTTTAAAAATTTTAAATTTTTTGAACTCCAAAAATAACCCAAAAAAATCTCAAAAAATAAAATTTAAAAAACATTTCTAGGATTAAAAAAGCCTCAGAATTCCAAATCTGCAATAAAAAAATGAGGTCAATTAGTAGCAACATAGTTGGGAAAAAGCCCAAAAAGTTAAAATAATCCCAAAAACAACTATTTTCATCTAATATAACTACAAACTATACTTTAAAATAAGCATATAATTGTAACAAATACCAAAGAAAGTCAAGTAATGGTAAAATCAAAGGAAAAAAGAGAGAATATAAAGAATAGTTTATTGCAAATAGGCTTAAACATTAGTGGAAAAAGCAACTTAGATGGCTTGAAGATGCTCAAGCTTGCTATCCTTGGGATAGTAGGCAAGGACCACCTTGCTAATCTCTGTATACTTTTTCACTGCTTTGGTCTGCTTGGGGGGTTGCCTTTGGTCTTCATACCAGTCTTAAAGAGGCGGGCAGAGATGGCCTGCTGGTTTTTTAAATGGACCATGATCTTATTGAATTTGAGCTTATGAACCCTAACCCTTGTAGAAAACTGGCTATGCCACCCTTCAAGGGAAGAGGTGGTCTTGATGAGGCCATCTTTGACCTGCTTGAAACAGTTCCAGGTGATTGAGTCACCGCCTTTTCTAATGTGACGTGCTCCCTGAAACACTCCAACCCATTGAGTTTCAAAATACTCAATGAACAGAGCAAAGGCTGCCTGGTTGGCAATAATGTAAGGATGGCGGAGGAGGGCATCATAAAAGGCATTGGTCTCCTCCTTTTGCACAAGGGCAAGGGCAGCAAAGCAATTAAAAACGTCCTTTGCTTCTTTGGTGCCTTCAGTGTAGACCAGCTCATGAAGTTCAGAGCACTTTTGGAGGCGGCGGCAGAGTGCCTGCCAGAAGTGGAAGTAGCATCCCTGAGGGGAGCTCTTGAAGACTCAAATAAAGGCATTTGCCTGAGCCTGTTCAAAATCCACTACCAGATATTCATGGTAGGGAAGGCTTTCTGGCTTTTTCTTGATTGGGGTGGGAGTGTCTTCTTCTTGGGAGATGGATTTCTTCTTGTGCCCTCTAGTCTCCTTGGGCTCCTCTTTGATAGTTGGGAGGATTTCATCAAGTTTGGCCTTTAAAATTGTGAGTGCCCAGACATATGTTTCCTGCTTCTTGTTGGGAAGGAAAAAGAAGACAAGGGGAAGAACTAGATTACCAACCTGCCCATGGATATTCCAAAGCTGGCTGAAGAGCTTTGGGCAGGTTGAGAATGTTCCATCTGCAAGCCAGGTCTTGCATTTTAAAAGGTTGCACAGATCCTGGCTTGTGGCAAAGCAGATGATACGCTCTGGGGCATGTTGACCATCATCATGAAGAAGGAATCTCTCCTCATGGCAAGATAGTTTTTGCTCCTCAGTAATGATCAATTGGTCAATGGAGCTTGCACTGACGCCTTCAGTGCTCAGAGCATATCTCTGATCAGTGAGATATCTCTGTAATTTTGAGGTGCCACCAACAGTTGCTAGTTGGGTATCATTTAGATTAAGGAGCGCATTGTTGATGACCTCAGTTGCAGTTTGATCCTTTGTGGTTGGGATCACCTGGCAAAGAAACCAGCAGATCAGTTGATAGAGAGGGTCAAAAGGCTTGGCGCAGTCATGCCCAATAGTCAGGGCTTTAAACTGAGTGAACCCGTAGGTGGTGAGTCTAGCTGGACAGCCAACATTATCACATTTGAAGTGATGTTGACAGATGGGTTTCTTCTTGTTGTTGCAGCTGAAGCTGTAGCCCTTGCAGACAAAGCCGGCACCCCCTTTCTTGGTCATAATTGGATAGCTGATAGGGTACGTTGTTGGCACAGAAAAGGTGCCATTTTGGTTGCATACATTGTGGATTGAGTTAAGATCCCAGAGCTCAATTGGCTCATCTGCAGGAGCACCAGGCTCCTGCTCCTCTTCATTCTCAGGCTCTGAAGTGGGGCCAGAATGGCAATTGAAGTTGAATAACTTCTCTTGAGGATCAGAGGGGGAGTAAACAAAAGGAGAGTGGGGAGGGGTTGGGCTTGTTTCCTCAGGCTCTGGTGAGGGCGTAGGTGTCTTGGGAGGAGCTTTATCCTTAGCAGGCTGCTTTTTAGGGGTAGTTTTGGCCTTCTTGGCCATGGGAGGAGTGATCTTGGACTTTGAAGCCTTGGAGGCCTTGGGCGCAGCTTTAGTGGTAGGCTTGGGAGGCATCTAAAAGTGAATTAGCATCAAAATATGGGAATTTTGGGGGTTGTTTTTAAAGAGAAAAATGAGAATGTTTTTAATATAAAAAGTAGTAATATTTTTTACATAGAATTGTAGAGGAGATTAAAAAATATATACTATCAAAATTTCAATGTTTTTTATCTTGTAAAAATATTTTTTATTAGTAACGCAAGTATGCAAAACTTTGAGTTTTGACTGAAAACTTGCAGTCAAAATGGTGGTTTTGAAGTGACGTAATTGAGGTGATGTAGCTCAAAAACATAGTGTTTTTGAGCATTTTTTATATTAAATTAACAAATTTACGGTGGAGCTACCTCAACCAGGCCAAAGAGTAAAACTTGAATTTCTCAAAAACTAGCTTATACAACTGGGGTTAAAAAGTACTCAGTTGTTTAGAGAAGATAAAAAAATATATATTTGCAAATTTTTATATGTTTTCTTACATTTTTTATTAATTTTGGTTTTGACGTGAAACTATACTTCTGAAAAGTGGAAAGCAAGAATTGCGGTGGGGGAATCAATATAGCGTAGCCTTGCGTCATAGGTATTTTCCCCTTATTTTCCCCTATCCATTGTGCGCCTTGAATCAATTGGGTGATGTGAAACTTGGTGGAATTTGAAGTGACGTAAATTGAAATGGCGTAATCACTTTCTTTTATATTGAAATCACTATTAAAATATTTTATTAAGAGAACTCCTATCAACGTATCCATTCATAGATAAGTTATAAAGTACATATAAAAAACTATTTTTTTACCCAGCAATGACAATCACAAGTAGAACTACCATTGTAGTGCTCAAGGATTCTAAGGGTAAGGTTGGAGTAGCTGAGCAGCAACTGGGGGAACACAGCAGGACTATTATCTCCTTAAACAATAGAACTTCTCTATTTGAGCTCTGCAAGTAATCTAAGAATGTTAAGTTGGTTGTTATGTTCTATTCAATGATGTCTTTATTGGGGCTATCTGAGGTCTTTATATAGTTGGAAATGGGGGAGGAAAAAGAAAGGTAAAGTCATCCTGACTGAAGTCAGGTGGTTGCAGCAAAAGTAGGGCCAATTTTTGGGAACTAGGTCTAGAATTTGGTTTCAGAATGTTCATCTGGGGGGTCATACTTGTTGGTAAGGAGCAGAAGGTCTCTATACCAAATTAAAAACTGAGGAAACTGATGAGCTACTAATTGCCATATGTATAGGCTCCTCCAATGAGTCACCAATCTACGCATCTGCAGCTAGCCACAGATGCATTGGAGAGTGACTCATTGGAGGAGCCTATACATATGGCAATTAGTGACCAATCTATGTATCTGCGGCTAGCTGCAGATGCATAGATTGGTCACTAATTGCCCCAATGAAAGTCCCCATGATGGGTCACTCTCCAATGCATCTGCGGCTAGCTGCAGATGCGTAGATTGGTGACTCATTGGAGGAGCCTATATATATGGCAATTAGTGACCAATCTATGTATCTGCAGCTAGCTGCAGATGCATAGATTAGTCACTAATTGCCTCAATGAAAGTCACCACAATGGGTCACTCTCCAATGCATCTGCGGCTAGCCGCAGGTACATTGATTAGTGGCTAATTGGAAATTGATATTTATGTTTTGATGAGTAACTCTCCAATCAAAACACAAGAAAGGGCAGCAGTTCCACTATACTTTTCTTTATAGGGTAGTAGTCTTAATATGGTAATATCTGCAGGCAGTGCCCTGCACCACAACCATAGTGGCATTATTTTAAGTTGCTCTTAGTATAAGTGTCTTGGATTAATACTATAGGAGCATCTTCTGATTTTATACAACAGGCTTTGATTTAGTGTTGGAATAAGCTTATTTTAGTTTTAGATAAATTGTGTAAATTGAGATGGCGTAAAATCAAGATGGCGTGAACACACTCTACACTAAGTGATTTCATATGTAAATAAAGTTAGCAAAATAAAATTTAATTAATTTGACTTGAAATGACAAAATTGAGATGGTGTACTTTCAAGATACCGCATTATAAAGATATATGTAAATTTTAACTATTTTATTGTTTATTTTATTTTTTTGTGATTCAAAATCACTAACGCAAAAAATGCCATCTCAAATTCAATTTGAGATGGCGTAAATTGAAGTGCAGTTTTCAAAATGGAATGCCCTACCCACATTACAAGGGAAAGGTAATTTGAGTTCTAAACAATCATTTGTTTAGAACAATAGGGGAGCGGGCTGCATGATGCGGATAAATTCAATTCTCAATGTTTATCTATGTGATAAATAAACCCGTACTTGACAAGCTAATAAATAAAAACATTTTTAACTTATTTTTAGTATTTGACGTGGTTGCAACTTTAACTAATGTCTTGTAATATATTTAGATATATTAATATTATAATTTACACACTAAAATTTAAAATTAAAATTAAAATTAAAATATTAAAAGTAAAATTATAATTATAAATCTTAAAAGTTAAATATTAAAGTTTAAATATCAAGATATAACAATTTTATTAAATTGTGATTTATTCTAATATCAAAATATTTGATATTAAAAATTTTAATATTGTAATATGTATTATTAAAATTTTAATACTGTAAATTCAGAACCTAAAGGTAAAAATTTGGGATTGTTAAATTCTTTTGTTGAACTCATCAACTTACTCGAGTAATTTTCATCCCAGAACAACTTACTTTTTTATATAAAAGGATGAAAAATATTCCAGTAAGTTAGTGAGTTCACACAAAAGAATTTGACAATCCCACATTTTTACCTTTAGGTTCTGAATCTACAGTATTAACTTTTAGATACTAAATTTTTTAATATTTAAATATGTAATATTGAAAAATTTGTAGTAAAATTTTAATAGTACATATTTCAGTATTAAAAAATTTAGTATTAAAATATAAAAAGTAAAAAAAATATTTTGCAAGGGGAAAATATTTATTGGGGGATGCTAACTGCAAAGGGAATGTGATTATTCCGGGGAATTATACCCCAAAATTAAATTTTCAGCTAATGTATCTAATTGGATTCACATACTCTTCTGTACATGGTGGACAACCCTGGATGTGATTGCTAGAGGGCAACTGTGGTAAGTTTGACTCCCTTAAAATTGACTCCCTGGTACTTGACTCCCATGAAATTGACTCCATTGAACTCAACACTATAGTAAAGTGAGAATTCAGCTTTTGCCCTGATCAACAACTGGAAATCAACACTTTTTTAATTAACAGATCTTGATGTACTGAAAACTTTTAATATAGAAATTAAGCTATACAGCTATGATATACTAAAGTGACCCCAGAGAGCTCAAAAATTTAATGAAAACAGTACCTTAATTAATAGAAATAAGGAGAAATAAGCAATTATTTCTCATTTTACTATGTAATTAACACTCTTCATTATATAAATATTTTTTATTACCATAAAAATTAAAATTCCAATGAAACAAAAATAAACAAAAATAAACAAAAACACAACAAATAAAGTTATACAAAATATAAAGAAATATTAATATTTATTTGATATAGTTTATATAAGCACAACTGTGAATATCATATGTTTTATTTGAAAATTAACAAAAATTAAGATATTTCACTTACTTCCAACTATAAATATTCATCTCAAACTTACCATGTATACATAGAACAATTACTGCTATCTAATTAAGTTAAAAAAATTAAAAATTAAAACTAAAAACTAAATGATCAAAGCTAATAAGTAAAAATTAAAGTTAAAAAGTTAAAAGTTAAAAATAAAAATCATATAACCAAGCAAGCAAGCAAGCAAGTTTATTCCTCGTCATTATTTCCCTGTTTCATCTTGGCCCCTTCCAGGAGGGCAGTGGCAATAATATCAAGCTGTTGCTTAAGCTCAGAGGCCTTGTATTTGTGCTTGGCCGCACCCTGGATGGCCTTGGTGAAGAGGGTACAGCGGGTTGTTGGCTTGGTGGGGGGACGCGGTTGGAGAGATCACGCAGCTTGGAGATGGTTTTCTCCTGCTTGTGCTGCAAGAGGGAAAAGAACTTATTGGATTTAGGGTGGAGCCCAAAGTTGGCCTTGAGGTGTTTGTGGTAAGCCTCTAGTGCTGAGGTGGTCTTGAGCTCACCATTCACTGCTGCCTGGTATACATTCCAGCTGGCCTTGGCATGGGCCTTGCCTCTGTGTGACAACCTTCCCAATCCACTGGGGCTCAAAGTACTCAAGGAAAGGCTTAAACTCCGGGTGCTTCACTATGTAGGGATCCTTTGAGAGCACCTCAAACCCATTGCAGTGTGCTCTGGCTTTAAAAAATCCAAGGCACTAAATTGTGCCAGCACAAATCTGCAGGTGTCTGAAGTATCCCTCTGGCTCAACCTACTAAGCTCTGTGTGGGCCTGCACATTACAAGCAACTGCTTGGCAGAAGTGAAAGTGGCACCCCTGCACCTCCCCGCTAAACAGCTGCTCAAATGCATTGAACTGAGCAGGCTCAAAGTCCATAATGCATACGCAAGGCCCAAGAGCTCTTAGCCTTGCCTTTTCCTCCGAGTCCAGGGTGGCCTGGTCCTTGTCAGAAGCAGGTGGGTTGGCGCGGGTGTGGGGGGAGCCTTCTTGGATTCATCATCATTGGCGGGAGGAAGGAGGGCAAGTTCTTGGCAGAGGATGGAGAACGCGCAGGTATAAATGGCCTCAGTGGCCCCGGGAAGATGGAAGAACGCAAGTGGAATCACCCGGATGTCAATCTGGGCATGAACCATCCAGAGCTGCTTGAACATCTAGGGGCAAGTGGCAAAAGTACCATCAACTAGCCAGGTTGACGCCCTTTTCAACTCCATCAGGTTCTGCTGAGTTGAGTAGCAGATTATACGGTCCTTGGCTGCAGGCCCGTCATCATGAAGCAGGAAGCACTCCCCACTAGGAAGCTGCTTAAGCTCATGAGTGAGTGTGAGCTCATAGAGGACGTCAGAAGCCTTGGGGGGGAGGGGGATTGGCAGCAATTCTATTATTACTGATGAATTTAACAAGTTGTTCCTCAGTAGGAACCAACTTAAGATTGTTGGGCTGCAGGTATTGGAGGGCCTTGATGGCCAGATCTGATGTGCGGAGGTTGGCAGAGGTTGGAATGACTTGGACCAGGTACCACTTCAGCATACAAGTGATCAGGTGATTGGGGGGCTCACAGATGTGCTCTCTCCTCTCAGCAGTAACCTGCTCCTAACCCTCAGTGTTTAACTGGACCCCGCAAGTCTTATTCTCACACACAAAGTGCTTGCTCTTGGTAGCGCGCTTTTGATTATTACAGTTGAAATTTTAATTATCTGCAATGTAGCCAGGGCCATCCTTTACTGACATGATGGGGAAAAACGGGGGAAGCACTTGGGGACTTTGAACTCTCTGTCCACATTGCAGATATTGTGGATGACCAGTGGATCCCAAGCCACATGACCAGAAGCTTTGAACTTCTTGGAATATTCTTCAGGCTCATCCTGGGGGTCAGATGAGGGAGGGGGGAAGAGCCATCAGGGGGAGGAGGGGAAGGGTTCTTCAAGGCCTTCTAGGAAGCCTCCTTTTTCTTACCAGAAGAAGAGGTGGGCTCCTTGGCAGCCTTTGACTTCTTGGTATGTTGCTCCTTAGTGGGCTTGGAGTCAGCCTCTGAGTGGTAAAAGGAGTGGTTGGTAAGATCACCATCAGATTTATTGGGGGAGGAATTTTGGGGGAAAGTGAAGGGGATGTGGAAGATGATGGTGGAGGGGGGAGGAGTATGAGGAGATGGAGTGAGAGACTTTGCCTTTGCAGGCTTCTTGGCACGCTTGGGGGTGGAGGCAGTTTCTTTGGAGCCTTTGGGGGCTTGGGGCTTAGGCTGCTGGCTGTTCTTGCTTGATTTTGTCTAAAGAAAAGTTTAGCATTGTAAATAAAATGATTGTGAAGATATTGCAAACACAAAGAGGTAAAGCAAAGCAAAAGTTGAATGAAAAGTGTGCAAATAATGTTTTATTTATAAAAAAACATAAAAAAGTAAATAGAAGCAAAATAGAAACTCAAAGTATAGATATAAAGGTTTAAACATAGAAAATAAGTGAATTTATGATAAAGCATCAAAGATGTTAGGTTCAGCATAACATCTTAGTGTTAAATCAATGTAAAAGTTTAATTGAAAATCAAAAAATATATATGAAAATTATATGGAGAGCAGCAGAAAAAGTAGTAGATTATAATAGCAAAAAAATTATTATGTGAAATTTTTTTATTGAGAGTTGAAAATTCAAAACATAGTAAAGTGTTGGGTTTGGCACTGTCAAACAGCTGGAAAAAGCCAAATTCTCACTGTTGAGTATGCCAGAGTCAAGCAGAAACATCAAATTTACTATGTTTTTTACATATAAAACTTGCTTAAATTTAAACTGGGCTCAAAAGTTAACCCAAAACCAAGGTATTTTGTATGCTCAAAAATAAAAAAAATACAACATAAGTTAAAAAAGTAAATGAGCGGAAATTTTTATTAGTGATTAGGGTATGCTGTGAGGAGCTGGGAGTGAATTATTTACCATAGTGTTGGTTAAAACGTTAAGAAGCTCTCTGTACTAATCCCCAAGTTAAAGTGTTGAGTAGCGCTCATAGTGTGTCACATATTAATTTAGCCTTAATTCTGAGCCTTTGATTAGTTAAATCCGAAACCAATCAGGTGTCAAGTGAATAGAGTCAAACAAAGAAAGTGTCAAGTTTCAGTTTTTTATAAATTACATATGAAATCTCTTAATAAATTGGGCTTAATTTATGTGGCACCACTTAATCCAGAAACCCAGGAATGACATAATGTAAAATAAGTGGGGTACTTGATTAATGTCTATGCCATCAAATCCAGTATAGTGGTGCTTGGGAGCCTAATTGACAACTATGGACAAAAATAATAAAAATATAATAGTAAGTAACAATTTTTATATAAGCGCATAAGTATTTTATTAATAAAATTAAAATTTGGCTTAAAAAGTGTTGAACTGGTCACTTTTGGGTTTAGAGTGTTGAACACAGGTTTTTTCATTTCTATTAGTAAATTTACTTATAAATTGCCCCTTAAATTGGTATTTTAGCTAACCAATTTATTAAACAGAGTTGATTTTGAGTAAATTCAACCTTGGTTTTTGGTTTTGAACCCCTAAATTACTAGTAAAAATTAGCTTAAAATTGGTTAAGCCGAAAATACTAATAGATTCACATATGCGGCACTCGACTCCCTGGTACTCGACAAAGTGTTGAGTACTAGGGAGTCAAGTTTAAGGGAGTCAAACTTACCACAGTTGCCGCTAGAGGGGTGGCGCCCTGTAGCCTGGTGGTTGCTGATTGTTTGATAAAAGGCAGGCGGGTGAGTGAATCAACTAGTAGGTTTTTGGGGGGAATGTAGTACCCATATAGCGTTGCCAATGCAAATGAGTCATACAGGACGTGCTCAACTGTCCTGTATCTCCATGGTGTCTTCTGGCGGTTGAGGGCTATGCAGCAAATATCCATTTGAATAGGTACATCCTCCAACTTTTTGACGTTGGTTGTCACAGCCTGGGTGAATCCCAGGGAAACCTTTGGTCAAGGGGAAGGGTTGAGCCTGGAAGACCCAGTAGATGACAGGGGTCATCTGCATCACATAATTGGCAGCAGTAGCCCAAGGACGCCATACTCTCATGTGGTGTATCACTTGCTCAGTGAGCCCCAGCATGGTTGAATTGCAAATCCAAACTTACTGTAGTCATATGATGAAGCAGAAGGAATGGGAGAAAGTTCTCCTGTGGCGGCACTCATAGTCAGGCTTGGCTGGGGATCAGGAAGCCAGTCATAGGCAGAGGCATTGGGCGGCTTGGGGTGAGGTGCGGCCAAGCCAGTGGGTAGGGCCCACCATAGAATGGGTGCTAACTTGATAATATAAGATACTGAACGCCCAAGTAAGGACCAGGGTCCAGAGTTGAGGACCACGGAATCTACCAAACCTGTCAAAGTAATGTAGAGTACTCCAAACAGTTGGGTAGAGGTTGTCTCGGCTGCAGCAATAGGTTCAAGTGGGCGGTCTGGTTGTGGGGTTAAGGGAGGAGTCATAGGAACAAAGTAGGCAGGCAGATAATTGTACTTGTCTTTGAACAATCTTGGCGGCCTTTTGTACCACTTTCCTTTGTGTCCTATGTATTCGGGTTCTCTAGTCCTAGCCAAGGGGTCAGCAATGAGGATAGACTCCAAGTTGTACTCTGAATAGGCCAGGTTGGGGGGGGTATTCAGTAAAATGCACAGGTCCAAAGGGGGCACCCGGGGGACGGTATAATGCCTGGGGCAATTCAGCAGGTTGGTCTTGGGGGAGGGCGGCAGCCTGGTGGTCTACTTGACTGGAATTAAGATGGAAGATCACTAAGACTAGATAGGGTAAGATTTGTTCAAACCAAAGGTTCATAAAACTTTATTATTGAAAATGATGATGTGGTCTTCACCATACTACAAGGGTTTTTATACCATGGGGCTTTGCTTCTTTAATTTTTGCAGGGTTCAGGTTTGCAGACAAGGCACTGGTAGGACATGGGTCTTGGCTTGAAGTCTCAAGGGCGGCAGATCCAGGTTGTGCCTGCTCTGGAAAATAGAAATGGCAATGCTTTGTTCTGCCGCCACTGTTCACTATGTCACCTGAGTAGTCCAATTGTACTACCTCTTCTGGGCGGAAGACTGGCAGTTGCTGGTGGTCATTGGCAAAGTTAAAAATAGTTTTTGTTTTAACCTCCTTAAGGCAAGCTGCAACCTCTGCATAGGTTTGGGTCTTTGGTAGCTCAAGGTTAGTGTCAATCTGATGACCATTTGGGGAATTGTCCTTGGGAGACTGACGGGACTTGGAGTAACTTGTTAACTTGGGTATGCAATTTAGCAAGTGGGCAGGTTCTTGTCCACTTTGTGTGACTCAAGTAATAAGGTACTCTGTAGTAGGCCGGCAGAACGTGGAGTAATTTACTGGTTCAAGTCTGTGATTTAATGGATTGGCGGGTCCTGGACTGGTCTGGAGGGTTTGATCCACCTTCTGGGGACTGGGGTTTGACTCTTGGGTTTTCAATACAAGTATTTAAATGTCATTCATGACACTGGGCAAGTTGTTGGAGCAGAGGAACACCAGGAAAAAAAGGGCGCAGTGCGGAAGCAGGAATTAATTCTTGGTCCAGCACTCTAGGAGATGGGGTAAAGGCTGGCAGTGGTTGGTTGGAGGCAGCTAGAAGTTGCTCTGCTTCCCAGCGCTGGCGTTGGTACTGGAGGTACTCTCTGTTTGAAAGCACCAGCAGTATAAAATTTATAATAATGTAATAAACCCCTGCAAAGTATAAATGCTCAGTATGCATTAACCAACAAAGTTAATTAGATGAAGATGTCAACAAAGAAAGGGGATGCCAGTGTTCCTAGCTATATCCTTCTGGGAAACTGCAATTGGACTTACTGGTAACTTCTTATTGGTTGTCAATGGGCTATTCTCAAGCTGGGCTCCATTGGTGACTCCTGATTTATCAGTTAGATGGATCATTTCATTATTTTTGCCCTGGGGAAGCTGGTAAGGGAATTTTGGGCCATTTGGGAACCCAAGTCCCCAATTCTGGGTTTCAGAGGGTGTGGTCCAATTAAAATCTTTTTTGCTTGGCTTTAGGACGGTTTCCAATTGCCCCCAGGCTTGGCCTTGACCAGGGTTTGATTCCCCACTTGGAATTAAAGTTTCCTTTGGGTAAATCTGTGTAATCAATGACGCAATCAATCAGTTACGCAATTGCTCAATTGCAGGCGTTAAACCTATGTAACAAAGGTTTTGTCTGGCCCATTCTGGGCCCTGACATTGGTTTTTAATATGCAGTGGAGGAGGATTCCCAGGTATATCGTGATGTGGATTCTTTGCAAGGTATACTTTTCTGAGAACATGCATAATTTTTTGAATGTTTGAACTAACCTATTAATATAGTATTTTTGGTTAGACTTGAAGAGGGTTCCAGGTGCGCCCGACTTGAATCAGCCCCCAGGCCTTGGCAAATGAAATAAATAAAGGTTTAAAATTATTCACAAGGACTGCATTCCCAACTTTATTTGATAGTGCCTTAAAAACTTCATTAAAAATTGCAGATTTCAAATATTCATTTCCTATTTGGAAGTTGGTTTTTATTAAACTTCTTTTCATATTTGTTGATGTTTGTGAAGGGGAATTGTTGAATGCTTTTTTATATGTATTCATTGAAGTTCAGTTTGATATCCCCGCAAATTTCATTCATTTCTTTGATTTTGATATTTGATCCTAGTTCATATACTTCCCTTACCCATGGCAAGCACCCCGCAGGTGGTGAATATTCCCTATCTTGAGCTTCAATATTAAAAAGAATTATTCATATTCTGTTGAATTATTTTATTTATTAGGTTTTTATTTATTTGTTTTACAGGGACCACCAGTGGCTGGTAACCCCTGTAAAACCAACTCGGCATATAAGCCGCCACTTCCACAACCTCATCCCCATTCCTGGTGGTAACTAAAATAAATATAAGTAAAACATAAAAAGACTTACTAATTTTTTCCCCTGTGGCCTCCTCAGCTACAGGCGCCACTTTGGCAAACTTCATGAGTGTTGGATGCTCTTCATTAATTTTTCTAGGCTTAATTTTTCTTATATTTCTTGCAACTTGTGTTTCTTCTTGATTTTTATTTGATAAAGCTTCTGTATTTCTTGAAGCGCTTCTTCTTCTTGATTGTGTTTCATTTTCATCTGTTTCCATTTGATTGTTTTCCTCTTCATTGGTGTTAATTTCCTTTTGAATTTATGTTCCTTCAATTAGTTTGATCTTATTATTTTCTTTGACCCCCTGCCAGAACTCCCACAAATTGTAGGCCGTGTTGTTGAACTTTAGACTGGATAAAATTGTTCCCTGCATATTAAGTAATGCTTCTTTGTTCTTTTCATCTATAATATTTCCCAATTTATCCAGAGCATCTTCTTTTGACTGGATTAGTGGCTAGCCCTTGTTACCCAGCTTTTCTGTCACTATTTCCCTGATATTTCTTTCTATCTCAACAACATTTTGCAGGTGTGCTTCTAATTTGTTGATCAAGTTATAAATTGTTGACATTTTGTTTGAATTCCATCAAAAAACTGGTTTTCATAGTACTATCTTCAATGCATACATATTTTTCATCATCATTAATAAATTAAAGACAATAAACGTAAATATTGGATTAGAATATTGCAATTAGACGTCAACTCTTGATATTTTAATATTATGTGCATAGCTCAATGCATTTTGATTAATAAAATCCATTTTAAAATAGGTCTTTTTCATTACAATTTAAAATAAATTGACTGTGTTTATATTAGAGAGCCATTAATGCTTAGTACAAATATTGAAAATTAGTGTATTTTACAGCCTGTATATTTATCTATTGGTAATAATTCTGTAAAAAATTTAGTCGGATTTTGTGAGGTAATAATAATGTAATGTGTTAATAGAATACTGTTTATTGTCACTAATTGGCTGATTTTCTTTGCTGTGGCAATTGTGCATTTTCTGATATTTACGCACTAGTATCCAATTGGTTGGTTTCACATCAAATTGCACAGGTGATAGGAAATCAAGCCGCCACCCCAAGACCGGGTGTGGTTGGGGTGGCGGCTTAATTTCCTATCACCTGTGCAATTTGATGTGAAACCAACCAATTGAATACTAGTGTGTAAAATCAGAAAATGCACAATTGCCACAGCAAAGAAAATCAGCCAATTAATGACAATAAACAGTAATTTATTAATCCATTACATTATTATTACTCGCAAAATCTGACTAAAAAGTTTACAGAATTATTACCAATGGGTAAATATACAGGCTGTAAAATGCACTAATTTTCAATATTTGTACTAAGCGTTAATGGCCCTAATATAAACATAATCCATTTCATTAAATTACAATGGAAAAGGCTTGTTTACAATGGATTTTATTAAACAAAATGCATTGAGTTATGCACATAATATCAAAATATCAAGAGTTGACGTCTAATTGCAATATTCTAATCCAATATTTACATTTATTGTCTTTAATTTATTAATGATGATGAAAAATATGTATGCTCATAATTTTAAAATATTTGTAAAATTTACAACATTGTATTAATTATGGGAAATGTTGATAATGTAAAAAGAAAATATTATTAATTATGAATTGAAAGAGAGATATCAATTTTAATAAGTTGTCACAAAGAAAATATTTATTTACTAATCAAGGGATGGGAAGGGGAGGGAATGGGTGGAATGAACATCACCTTCATCTGCTCCTGTGAAAGAGGCGGCATCAGAGATATTGGGGAGGGAATGGGTGGTGGTTTGGGAGTCAGGGTTGGAAGGCAGGTGGCTTGATGGGGGGTTGGGGAGGCAGGGTTTGTTGACTGGGAAGGGGCAGCAAGAGCTGATTGCTTCAATTGCTTGAATTCTTCTTCCGTCACATATACTGGCTTGGCAAAACAGATGAACTGGTGTGAGGGGAGATGGGGGTCCTTTCTGGACTTATCACTATCACTTGCATAGAAGATGATGAGATCAAATAAGTCCTGGACAAACGCAGAAGGGAAAAGCTCATACCCCTTATCAATTTGGGTGCATAGTTTGTTGTAGGTGGCAGGCTTTAAGCGCCTGAGGGCGGAATCAAAATTGTAGAGACATACATCTGCAAGATGCATATTGGCGTAGTTGATGGGGTAGGACCAGCAGGTATGCCCCGCAGCCCTGATTTCTTGGGTAGCCCATTCCTGCTGCTCCATCTCCGCACTCAGTACAACAGTGTGCATGGTGTTTTATGTGGCCCACTCCTGCAGCATGGCCTTGAGCTCTGTCTGGTAGGCATACCCATCTGTGGTGTTTGATATTGCTGAGTAATAATTGACACCCAATGGGGAAACTATCAATAAAACCACAACAAACCAATATAATATTGGGCTGTGCTTGTACACATCAGACTGGATACGCTTCTCTCCAAAGTCTTGGATACTTGCAGATATCTTAGCATACGACAGGAAGATTACTTCATTACAGGCCCTCATTGCCCTTCCTTTGATAAAATTAATAATAGTTGAATTGTAGGGGTCAGTGTCCACCAAAATGGGGCCACTGAGAACTTGATTGGACAAGATTCTAGCAGCAACCACAACTCTGTGCATCCACAAATTCACTGTTCTTCTGTTGGTGAAGATGCCGTGGAGTCCCAACTGGAGACATACCTGGACCAGGGGTATCTGCAGGTCACATTCCATAATGGCCATCATAAGGGGATGGGCTGTGTCACCTTTGGTTGGAGTACAGGTATCAGTTGGGGTCTTCTTGGTAGGGGGCCACAGTTGGCGTGGGCTCGCAGGGTTGCAGCCACAGTGGACTTTGCAAACCCCATTGCAGCTGCAATTTCCCCAAGGGACATAAGCTTCCCTCGCTTTTCAACCATTTCGAGAACAATCTCCGGGGTGATCAATTTTCTTCTGCGTCTTGCAGGCTGATTGGCTGGGGGAGGAATTTGTTCATCATGGGAACTGGTCAATGCCATCTGATTGGCTGTTTTGGGGTCCTGGGCTCTCTGGGTGACCCCATGGCTAAAATGGCTGGTTCCAGATGCCATTGCTGATAAGGGATTTGGGTTAGCAGCTGTCTGTGTGTGATGGGCAAACAGGGCTATGCTTGAGGACGCAGGAGAAAGAACACACTCCTGGGTAGTTTTGAGGTTCCTGGTCACCAGTCCCCATAGTGTGTCCTGGGTTGTAGCCAGGGACCGGCTTGGAGGAGTTGTCATTCTCCAACAGGGGTGAAGGGTTGGTGAGAAGCTTATACTTGGCTTGCATAAGGGCAAACTCCTCCAGTACCTTTCCAATCACCAAGCAAGCGTCTCCACCGTATACCTGGACTTCAGCAGGCGCCAGCTTGCCTGTAGGCCAATACCAATCCTGGAGTAGTCTTGCAAACTCTTCTCCAATGAACTCTCTTCCTCTATTTGACATCTCCAAATTCCTGGTCATCTTCTCCCACTCCTCCTGGGCAGATTTACTAGAGGCAAACTTCCTGCACCCTAGGCGGTATGATTCCTCATCCCCTGGGCTAGGATAGAAAATATGGGGCAATTGACTCATGAGACTTATATACTCTTTTCACACAGAAAATCAGATAGGGGTCGTAATAAGTGCTTTATTCTCTGTCAGAAGGAAGATCCCCTTAGAAACCTTCTGAGATATTGCCTTGGGGTAGGGAATAAGAAAGGGTTTGTGCCAAAACTTGGAGTCCTTTAAAAATATCTTGGACTTCTTGTACTTGGTCTTTGACTCCTGCTCCTTGATCTTGGGCTCCTTTGCTTTGGTCTTGGGCTCCGGCACTTTGGTTGTGGGCTCTGTTGTCTTAATCTTAAGCTCCTGTGGTCTGACTTAGCTCTGGCTTCCTATCCTTGGTCTTCTGCTCCTTCTGTAGCTTTGGTGGCCTTTGTAATCCACTTGATCCAGTCCCTGAAGAGTCTCAGATAGCTCTCTCTTTTATAGCCCCTTGTTTCAGACCAAAATCCTCTCTTAGAACTCTGGTTCTTAAAAACTTAAACTATCCTGTTTTTCTTCTTCTATAATATATTAAACTTTCAAACTTACTTCAGCCAATGAAAGCCCTGAATTTCCGCTTCTGCCCCCCATTTTTTAGGCTTTAACTCTCAAGTTAAAGCCCTTAAAAACCTGATTAAGTAGGCTCCGGGTCGCATCCAATCAAACGCCTTGCTTCAACAGTTTTGCCAAAACAGTTTATCTAGATGACCTGTTCCTGACCCTGGTTCAAACTCCAAGCTGTCCTGCTCTGGGTAAACCACTGCTCCGCGTTTTGGACGGTTTTGCCCTAATTCCCGTCACGTTTCCCCAGCAAATCTCAAGCGCTTCCACATATGTTTTACTTAGGCAATTTTCAATCCTTTGATTTTTCAACTTTTCTCTGTGTTTCTGTCAACGTTTTTCATCTTTGAACCTGCCTGTTGCTTGTCCTTTTGCTTCCCTAGTTGTTCTCAGCAAAATTTGCTCTTTTGCTCTCACAGTTTCTCCGTTCTTCTTCCAGCTTCTTTCTGGTCCTTTTTCTCTTTAATCTTTTTCCTAAAAATAACATATAGTTCTAATAAACTATAGGTTATTTTTTCCTCCTCTTTCTTTTTTTAATATGATTTTTAATCCTTTTTCAATCATAATCAGGCAGTATTCAATCATTCTTTAACTGCTTCTTTATATCCAAATTTCTTCTCAAAAGTCACTAAACCAGCTCTTCCAGCCTCTGTATTCAGTCCAGCTAGGTCATCCTCTCAGCTCTTCAGTTCTTCAGCACTAACTTCTGGTCCTTTGGCCATCCTACACCATGATCTGCTAGTCCTTCATCCTGTCTTCTTGTCCTTCTGCTTATCCTTAACCAGTTTCACACTAGGAACTTCATTTGTTCCTTTATCACACTGAACCATATTGGTCCATTCCATTCAATATGAATTAACAGTTCATCAACTAGCCTTCACTGTGACCAAACAGTCCCTCTTGCTAGGTTTCTCTGCTAACTCCGTGAACCACCTTGGTTCTTTATCTCAGCCCCCGTTACCAGAACTCATAGACCCAGGCATGAGTCTACATTGAACTGACATTTGACTGGGCCCTCGCAAGTGGCAATCCACTTAGGCCATTCAACCATAAATCTATGTCTATGTGTTGTCTTTACTCACCCAGGTGATGAAGTCTGGGCTTTCAGTTGCAGAGTAATCAGCTCTACTTCCCAGAGGCCTGATCACACCAAGTTCTGCAGCTTGCTTCCCCAAGCAAGCCACCTTGGTGATACCTCTGAGCATGCCTATACCCTCCAATGCTCACTTTGGGTTTCCCCAAAGCTCCCATGGGGACATAAACGAGGACACCCTGCAAGTCTGTTAGACAGGGTGCTTGCTCACAGACCTCCCACAAGTGTATTAGGGTACGTTGAGCCCTCAGAGCTCTTCCCCTCCCTGGTAGCCCACGTTACCCGCCAGGGGTCCAAACTTACTCTCCCCCCCAGACAGACAAAGTTCCCTGCTTGCTATTTCAGTCTTCACCCTCCCACAGCCACAGTTCCCTGCTAGGTGAAGTACTATAGCCCAAAGCAACCAACATCTTCTGCTGGGTGGAGGCAACAACTGCCTCTGGTAGTCCTTTATTACCTACCAGCCAGGCCTTACTTACCCTAGTAGACCATGTTACCTACTAGGCTCTCCTTACTTACCCCTAGCAGCTCTATGTTACCTACTAGTTTACAACGTTGCTATCTGACCACACATTGTCATTATTTAGCATATTGTCTTTATTTGAAGCCAAATTCACCCTTGCCTGCAAACCGCACACATGTGGATCACCACAGTAGTGCTTGCAGAGGGGCCTGCAGGTTGGGAGTGACCATAGACAGAGGCTTCACCGTTAAGAGACCCAGTGTAGCCCTGCATAATTTTGTCAAGACCAGGGAACAGCACGTTGACTTGGTTGTTATTAAAAGAAGACATAATAAATTTTTATTGAAATTTTAAACTCAAGAAGAGGAATGTATATTTTAGTCAATTTTATTGTTATATATGTTAATTTTGTGAATATTATGATCTAAATTTTAGCTGTCCTAAATCAGAATAGGGTGATTTTTGAGAATGCCTATGATTCCTAAAAGAATCAGCACAAATTCACTCTAAATCCTTTAGCATCCTTTTTGAGACACCCATAAATTATATTTATTTCAAATTCCTTGCAATTATGATTTGAAACTTGGTTCTTGGATTTGACAATCCCGCAATTTCAGATTTGTTAAGTTTTATATGATGTCTATGATTTGTTTGACATACAGGAAATCTCAAATTGTACATTATAATCCCGCATTTCTGAATCATGCATCTCGCATTTGTTGCTGGGTTTTGTCTTTTTTTAGTTGAGCTATCTGCTCAAGAGATTCAAATTTGCCAATTTAAATAAATCAAAAAAGTCAAATTAAATATTTGATTTTATTAAATATTTTATTTTTCACTCGGCTGAGTTGCCTGCAAAAGTGATTCAAAATTTGGACCAAGGATTTGACAATCCCGCATTTTTTACGTTCAGGTTCTGAATTTACAGTAAATGAAATACCCAGTTTTCATGTACAAGTGATATATTTGTATCAGCTAAGCATCAAATTACATCATATCCTCTTAGTAATCTATGCAAATAAGTCAAAAGAATGTATTAACTTAATTATAACTCTACCACATATTCTTAAAATGATAAAATATTAAAGAATTATATTCAAATAATGCTTAATATGAGGTTTGCAGCTCACTTGAACCTCAAAATTCATCTAAACAGCAAATAAATTAATGTCCTAACTTCAAACTATCATAAATTCCTAAATAATTGAGCTTTAAAGATAAAATAAAATGCAAAAATAATGCTCTTGATCTTATTTTTAATTTCTTTAAATAAAAAGTTATATATTAATTAATGAAAACTCAACTTTTTTAGCTTAAAGTAATCTATTTTATTTCATTATCAAAATAATATAATAAAATATGACATATGCTCTTTTAGATTGCTTTTGCTTCAATATTCAATATAAATACATATTATTATTTTAGAATCAATAGAAAGATAAGATTCTTAGCTTCATTTTGATAGTTACAGTGTGTAAAATAATAATTTTTTGTTGAGTTATTACTGTTTTAAATATAAACATTTGTAATTTGATTTTTTCAAAATCAAACTGTGTTATGCTTTGACTTGGGCAGCATGTGTATTAGAAAACAACCTAATCCCTAAAATAATGACCCATATATTAGTCAGTTTAGAACGCATGAAATCAGTCTAAAAAAAATCAAGGTGGATCCAAATCTATTGTAATTTAATATAAATTCCTTGATTTTGGATTTTGTTTTTAGACTGAGTTCATGCGTTCTAAACTGAAAAATATACATTTATCTCAACAGGTTTGAAAACTACTTTAAAACAATATGGTTAGTTTTATATAAAGCAAATAGTTGTATATAAAGCTTAAAAATGGCACATATTATAAGTATAAAATAGGACAAAAAATAAGTTCTTGTTATTTAATTAAAAGGGAGGACATTTTGACTGATAGCATGGGCATGATTAACATTTTAAAATTCTAAAAAAATTGATTGTGACACTTCCTTAAAGTTAAGCAGCAAGACTAGCATGATTCAAAAAAATTACATATATTAAAATAAAATTTATGAAAACAAGTCAAAGTATATTCAAGCTCCCTTATTTCAGCATTAAATTTTATTTGGAGATAGTGCTACTGTAAATTCAGAACCTAAACGTAAAAATGTGGGATTGTCAAATCCTTGGTCTAAATTTTGAATCACTTTTGCAGGATGGCCTTTTTAATTAAATTTAATTCTTTGTATTTTTATTTGAATTTTTAAAAATGCGGGAACTCATAGACACTTTGCAAAGTTCAAGTTGAACTTCATTTTTCCAATGGACAAAATGAATTAACTGGAATCAAATTTGAAGCGTTCAAATCCATCAACCATTTTCATTAAGTTTACTATGTTTTTTGAAATTGCAGGATTGTCAAATCCAAGAACCAAATTTCAGATCACTCTTAAATGCCAATAGTAAACTCATATATTAATTATGGGAACTGGAATACAAATTGAATGTATAGTAAGAAACTAGGACAAATCAACCCAAATCAAGAAGCTCCACTCTGAATAAAATCAAATGAAAAATCCAATCTCAAAAACCATAATTAGACATAAAATTAAGTGAAACATAAAATTGTCTAAACTGGAAATAATGCAATATTCTGCACTCTGAATCATTAATATAGCAACCACAAAACCATATAATGATATATGAGCTACCCTCCTGGTGATGCAGAAATTTTTTAAAAGTTTTTGGCCCTATCGTAGTCAGGGGCCATAAAACTTCCTTTTAATGAAAGAAGGAGGGGAAAATGTTGTAACTGAACCAATGAGGATTCAGTATTTGAGTTGGGGAATATAACAGTCCAATAGAAAGGACAGGAATAATAAGAATAAGGTATTTTTTATTATAGAATACTGCAATTAATATATTATATGGGGAAAGCCACCAGGCCACAAGGGGGTGGCATGTTCCAGGTAAGGATTGGAGCCAAGTAATAACTTTTGCGGGATCAGCAGGTTGAATTGGTAGCGCTCTTAATTAGGAGAAAGTGTCCGTTGTTTGACATTGCAATCAGATTGGTCCATGTTGTTAAATACGTCAAGGGGCGGCTCATCAAGCGCCCCCTGTGTATTGTGAGATACGTTGGCAGTGGATTCTGGAGACTTAGTTGCAACAGAAAGATAAAATATTGTTTACTACACTATGTATTCATGTATTGCTATTAAGGATACTTGATTA